>CM024759.1:110381191-110503874 GCA_014218235.1 Colocasia esculenta | reverse complement strand
CGACCCACCCCTACCCGTTGCGAGGAACGGAGGCAGAGGAGGAGGAGGAGCTTGGAGGAGGGCAATGGCGGGCCTGGCGGCGGGGTTGGACGCCTTCCTCGCGGCCGCGAGCAGGGTCTGCTGCAGCCCCATCGCCATCTTCATCCAGATCCAGGTACCCATCCTCCCCGGGCGGCGGTCGGGACGCCCGCTGGATCTCTCGTCTTTGTTTGTGCGCTCGGGTGGCGTTTGGATCTGAATGGGCGACGTTGGCGATGGGTTCCGCTTTCTGTCCCGCGGTTGGTTCATCCGTTTTGTGTGTTCCGAACGCGGCGTCTTTGTGAGGTGCTCGCTGGCGGGTTCCGGCGGAAGATTGTGGTTGCGAAAGCTCGAC
The DNA here is from genome assembly GCA_014218235.1 of Colocasia esculenta. Lineage (NCBI taxonomy): Eukaryota > Viridiplantae > Streptophyta > Magnoliopsida > Alismatales > Araceae > Colocasia > Colocasia esculenta. The sequence continues at coordinate 110,503,501 of CM024759.1, read as the reverse complement.
GAGCGTCTTTCTTTTTTCTTTTTCTCCCTGTCGTTTGTAGCTCTTGAGCTGCAAATGATTTCGACTGTGACAAAGAAGTATCTTTGTCCACTTTGATTCGTGTTGGTCTTTATTAGGCTACCAATCGGTATTCCTCAGGTGGCTCCCCAGTACATTATTCTAATCTGCCTTTTTTTTGGGCACTCCTTAAGAATGCTTTGGTGGATCACTCGTTTATCAACTACTGGTTGGTGGAGGTTTATGACAGATGTTTACATGATGGTACATTCGGGAACGGAAGACGTAATCCTGTCTTCAAAGCTGTTCCTTTAGGGAGTTGGAACTTGGGCCTGCAACTATAAACCCGAATATTTTGATCGTCATTTTTCACCCTAAATCTGCAGTAGGATTAGACGTTTAGAAAAGTTTGAGAGCATAAATGATTCTTATCACATTGAAAAAGTACATCAAACAGAGGACAAGAAGGGGACAACACCCAACACAGATAGCTTCATCTCTCTCTCTCTCTCTCTATCTATCTATCTATCTATCTATCTATCTATGTATCTATCTCTATCTATCTATCTATCTATCTATCTATCTCATGTGTGTGTGTGGCAAGTAGCTGTTACAAGAATCTTCTCAATGGAGTGAAAAATGCGGTAGATAATTCATCTTCAATCATGCTAGCTCTTGCAGATTATCTTTTAGTTTGGCCGATGAGGACTTGACCTCTATTAGGGATTGCTCCGTTTCCATTATATTAGAGATCCTTTCTTCTGTTTTTTTGGGTGAGTTCAAACTGCGAAAAAAGGAAGAACTCCTCCTAGGCTATGATTTTACACTTCAATCAACTTCTTAGGACTTTAATATCTACCTCGAACATTTAGTCCCCTGTGTCTGACGATATGTTTGCTCCAATTTGGCACGAGCGTTATTTTTTAAGATTCAAGAGTGGTTCCTTCTATCAACTTTTAGCAACATGGCAAGAAATCTAAATTCCATGTTTTACTTAGCAACATGGAATAGGATACATTTTGGCTCTGCTCGAATTATAATAATGGTCCATAGCATATTCTGGAAAAATTTAACCATGCAAATTGAATCCCTTATCTCCTTAAGATATGAGATCATTTTTAGCATTTTATTCATGTATTATATCTTTTATTAGCATCTCATAAAGATTGTGTATCATAGTGGAAGAATATTAATCCCTCTTCAATATAGAGTATATGTTTTGACCAAATTTAAGTTAGAATAAGAACTCAAGCAGTTGTTCCGCTTGGAATGCACACCCTTATTCTACCATGTCTCGTCCCATTACCAGGCCAAGTATATTTGTGTGCTAAGTCTCCTGTCTCTCCCACCAAATTCCATGTTTTTATTTCTTCATTGTACTCCCTTATTGTGATTATTCATCAATTTCCATGTTAAAGGAGAATCTAGATTTTCTGTAATAAGCTTCTTTTGATGTCTTTCACTTGGGCCTCATTTGCCCATTATTTTCATTTTATTGAAGTTGGGATATTAAGGTCCTTTGGATGGTATCCAAATTGAGTGCCTTTTCTTGTATCCATATAGGGGTGGAGTTGCTTTTGATGCTCTAGCATTAGAGCAGTTTTGTAATATTTCGTGTTTGTGTCTCTTTATCATTGTTTTTTTTTTTCATTTTGTTGTAAGATGCCTTCCTATGTGCCTACTTTGTTGATCAACTGTGTGTAATAATTAATAAAATTGGTGGTAGGCACCACACGGCCTTCATCCCAAAGAAAGAACCGTTCTTTTGATGATTGTCATTTGCTATGAGTATTCTGATCATTAGGCTTTGTGCTGAACACTAGCATCTTTTCTTCCATATTTATGCTTCTTTGGAGTTTCATTAGTTACTTTTCCTTGGATTCCCATATCCCATCTGATTTGGTAGCTTATAATGAGTAGTTATTTTGCCCCTTATTCATGGTTGAGACTTTTGTTTCTGTTTTTGTCTCTTAGGGCTGCATAATCTGTTTAACCCTTGCTATTGGATGGACTTTTGCTTCCCGTGTCAGGTATTCCATTGTTGACAACAGATCTGAATAGTACATTGTGTAATAGCTTAAGTGAGACACTGTATATAGTGCCTAGAGAAATAATAATAGACAAAATTGGTTCTCCTTCCTTGCAGGAATGACGTTATAAGACGAATGAAGCATGGCATTGAAGATGGTAATCCTTTTTCTTTCATATGTGAGAATATCAATGACCTTGAGCACTCTGCTCAATCAAGATTGCCAAGAGTATCGGTCATCATGCCACTGAAAGGTTTTGGAGAGCATAATCTGCAGAACTGGAGAAGTCAGGTGAACCCAATGTCTTGTCTTATCACAGCATATTTTCTTGAAAAATGTGGCAACATTTCAATGTCTGACATTTTGCATGTTTATTTGAGACTTTCAGTTCATTGATTGGACCGTGTAACCTTGGCATGTTGTGTTCTTCCTTTGATAAGTTATTCACGATAGCGTCTAGACCTGCAGATTTGATGTACTTTATCATATTCCAGTATATCAAAACCTGCAAAGTTATGTATTCAGTTGTGATTAATTGATCTGCATCTACATGAATTCCTGTTTTTGTTTCTCCTTTTATTTTCATGCAGTTGTTTTCTCCTCAGAACTATTGTTGCAAGCAGTATTGTTGCTTCTTGATGTACATTGTTTCTGACATTTCATGCCTTGTCCAGATTAATGTCTCAACTTTCTCTCTTGATTAGTTGATTATGCAATTACAGATTACTTCTCTCTATGGAGGTCCTCTGGAATTCCTTTTTGTTGTCGAAAGTGTTGATGATCCAGCTTACCATGCTGTTTCTCGGTTAATCTCAGAATTTCAGGTAAAGCATCCAAGCTTGTTGGTTGTATCACATGGGAAAATGACAAAAAAGAGAGAGAGACATTTTGTATTATCTTTTTATGGGTTTTAAATTCCCATCCTCTCGAGTACGAGCTTTTTTGATATTTAGGCATGCATCTCTCATACTTGTACACCATAAGGACTTTTCCATGTAGAGCAAAGATTCTCACTGGAATTGCATGATTCTTAGTATGCTTTGGTGGACACTTTTTAATCCTTATTTGTCTTTCTGTGGGCCTCTCACAGTCCACTTATTAATATCAATCTGTTATATTGGAATTTAGACTAGAAAAGTTTCAGACAATCAGCTGGAGAAATGTGTGGCTTTTATCATGTACGGCATATAGTTGATAGACTTTTTCTGATGAGGTGGTGGTTTGTTTCCAGGACAGCATTGATGCAAAGATTGTTGTAGCTGGCTTATCGACAACATGCAGCCAGAAAATCCATAATCAGTTAGTATGTAAAGTTTTATGATGTTGCTTCAATACTTAGAGTGGATGTTTTCAGTATTTCAAAGTGAATGCTTCCATTTTTAATAGCAAATATGTTGATCTGTTCAAACTAGTTACTTTAGAAACTTGCAAGGGAAGATTGTTTAACTTCACATTTACCTGATCAAATGCACAGCTATATATTTTAAAGAAGTCATCTTAATACGTGAAGAGTAGAGAAATATGCTAACATGACTTTTGGCAATCCTCTGAAGATTGCATGTGAAAAAAAATATTTATTGATAACTGCATAACATTGCAGTTCTACTTGTTTCTACATGGTTCGTGCTTTCTAGAAATGTTGATGCTTTTAAGATAATTTATGCTAGTTGTACATGAATATGATATTAGTTTATGCTACTTGTTCCCAAAAAAATAAACTTTTCCTAGTGAAGATAATTGTTCATGAATACCATTCTTTCTTTTTTGTCACTGGGTTAATAGCCACTGACTTTAGTGGTGTAAATTCCAACATTTATATTCATTTATTCATATTTACTTATGTGGTATGATCTAGTAAAACTAGCCATATATGCAGCTTGCCTTTTGTTTTGTGATTCCACGCAATCCTGGCCAACTTTGACAAGGTGGTCTAGAATTCATGACGACCAATATAACATTGAATTGGGATACACACGCTTTCCCACTCTCTGGATTCTGATGTTGGTCAGGAAAATTGAGCCAGATATTCTAATTGTTCATCTAAATGCCATTTTTTGCTATTGGTAAACCACCATATCGGTCACTTGTATGTCATCACACAGAAAAACAAAATGAATCCAAGGTCAAAAATCCCTTTCTTGAAACTCCATCTATTCTATTGGTGCGCTTCATCTTTCCAAGTTCATAAATTCTGATTATCTCTCTCATAGTATATATGGTAGAAATGGCTGAAGCATTGATGCAGGCACATTTCACATATGTGGATGCTTATATGAAATGTTCATTATAAATTATGTTGTATGCTTGTTCTTCCAAAGAAGAGGCAACTGATTTTTCACTGGACTGTTATGGAATGATTGTATAGGTTGGTGTTCAGAAAATGCACAAAGACAGCAAGTATGTTCTATTTTTGGATGATGATGTTAGGTTACACCCTGGTACAATTGGAGCCCTGACAGCTGAGATGGAGAAAAATCCCAAGGTCTGTTTCTTTTGTGCCTGTACAAGATCTCTTTACGAAATGCTTTTAAATTTTATTCTGTCATGTGAAGATTAGGAGCTTTTTTTGTCTCTGTGCAGATTTTCATTCAAACTGGCTACCCTCTTGATTTACCGTCAGGAAGCTTAGGGAGCTACTGTATCTATGAGTATCATATGGTAAGATTATCTACAGTTGTATACTGCTCATCACCTCCTAGCCATTGTTGGATGTGATAATGAGCATTTGTCATTTTGGACAAAGGAAGTTTCCCATTTTTTAATGTGCTGGGTGACCATGATTAGACTCAGTTGTATCCTATTTTCAGCCTTGTTCAATGGGCTTTGCCACTGGTGGAAGAACATTCTTTTATGGGGAGGGTGCATGATGGTAAGACTACCATACCTTTTTACACGAGTATATGAAATACTTACTCAATAGTTTAGAATCTTGTGCTCTTATATTATCAGCTTTTATTCTCAGATGCATGCTGATGATTTCCGAAATGACCTGCATGGAGTTGTTAGTGGACTTCAAAACGGTGGATATTCTGATGATATGACATTAGCTGCAATAGCTGGTAATAGCATTTATTTTATTAAGATAAATGATGGAAGGTGCCTTCCAATATGCCATTAGCTTTATGGTCTTTGCTCGACTCTTCTGCAAACTGATCTGTATGATTAGTTATCTGCATAAGTAATTCATTTATTGAATGCATATAATCTGTTCAAGTGGAAATTATACCATTATGTTCTTTGGTTAATCTATGTGATGCATATAGATGAGGTCTTATCTTCAAGTTTTGGATTATAATTATTCATGTAATGAGGACACAAATATTTTTTTTTCTGTCATCCAAATTTTGGAAGCTTCTGAGAGCTGCTAAGCTGCAATAACATGTCCTATGCAGGGGCATATAAGAGATTGATCACCTCACCACCGGTTGCTGTCTTTCCTCATCCCCTTGCAAGTGACCTTAGCTTTTCCAGGTCCTTACCCTTTTCTTTTCTTTATGATTCCTAAACTGTAACTATTATGACTTTCTGACCTTGATGGCCTCGAACTATTATGCATTTGTAGATATTGGAATTACCTCAGCAAGCAAACGTTTGTTCTCGAGTCCTACATTTCAAAAGTCAATTGGTTGATGAACCGTGCATTGTTTTTCTCGCATTGCTATCTATCCTGGGGATTCGTGTGGCCATATTTTATGGCTGCAGTACATTTAGCTGCAGCTCTACGAGCAAGATATATTGACTACCCTTTCAAGGAAACAACTGCATCATCTTGTGGTGAGTATATTCCTTATCAATAGAAGCATTTTCTACTGAAAATTGATATCATAAGAAAATATACAAGGCCTTTCTCATTCCCAACTAGAGGATTGACAACAATACTGCTGAAAATTATAATCAATAGGAGGATGAAAGGTTAAAGTGAACGTCAATGTGTGATACATGTGTATGTGGTTGTGGCTATGTGTACTTACGTGTATATACACATAATCTTGGAGCTTGCTCACTGTTTGCCTATTATTGCGTCTATCTAGGCTTGGCACTGGTAGCTTGCTTGGCTACATGCACTATTTTGGAACTTCTTTCAATGTGGAACCTTACAAAGGTCGAGATTCAGTTGTGTAACATGTTATCACCAGAAGGGCCTCGAGTGTCACTTGGTTCATACAAATGGGGACTTGTAAGTATCTTCCCTTTCTGTTCATACTGAAGATTGAGTTGTTCACTTCACTATTATGCGAACCACATGACTGGTCTACTACCTTAGTCATAATGTCATATTATTTGCTCCCACTTGGTCCTGAAGACTGATATGTGGGCTATGGCCTGCTTGAGATCTCTCATGTTCTTGTCCTTTTTAACCATTACTATTCTGTGTCATTCTATTAAATGATTATTTGCGACGATGGTTTTGTTCATTGTGATGTGCTTTCCATTGCTCATTGTTATTTATTCTGCTGAAACTATCTTCTGCAACATATTGAGAAGTGATCAAAAGAGCTTGCAATTGATGAGACCTTGGCTTGGCTTGTGGTGGTGGCAGGTTTTTGTTGCTATGCTAGTGGACAATTTTCTTTATCCCATATCTGCAATACGTTCACATTTTTCGCAATCTATCAACTGGTCTGGTGTTCGTTACTACTTGAGAAATGGAAAGATAAGCAAGGTATGCTGATCTTCAACTTATCATTTTCTTGTTGAGAATTTGGGTTCCGTTCAAAAGTGTTAGAATCTAACTTTTCATATTGTGGGTATTATATGCACAAATTCATTTTCATGGTTTTCGCAAGACATGTAGAACCACTGGTTGGGCCCTTGTGCAGTTTTTTTTTTGGAGGGGGGGGGGGGAGGGGACAGGGGGGAGTGGTGGTGAGACGGACGTCACTCTTCTAACTTTTCTGCAAAAAATATTGTTTTACACATGTTTACATTATCCATAAAAATGACAAATGTAGATTGATTAGCTTGGCCTTCTTCGTGAACATACCTCTTCTTTGCCTATCTATCAGCATGCACAATTAATTTGAAATTAGACAAGATTTAGGCATACTTTGAATATGTTACATTCCGATGACCTAAACAGGCGCAGTCAAAGTTCAACGAATTAATTAGAGATGAATACATGATGAAAATTTTAAAACTAGAGGCGTTTGAAATCTAACAAGATGTAGTATTTATGAGAATTTTCTCATGGTGTGGGATCAAGCATGCACGGAGTTCACAAGCACACATGAAGGGTCGGGTGCATGGTTCTGACAGAGATTCAAAGAATTAATTCTCCCTAATGGGAGATCAAAATAGAGCAAGACCAGGGCTGTTTGAAAGCTAATAAGATGCAGTATATATGAGAATTTTATCATGGCATGAGAGCAAGTACATGTGGGGAATTAGAGAAAACATGAGATTTTGGTTCATGGTAACAGTAGGGATTCACGAATTAAATTCGTCCAAAAGGATGAGCGAAATGCAACTACACTAGAGGGCTTTTGAAGAGGATCATGAACTCTACCTAGGGTAATTTTTTCACGATTGTAACTTGAGAGATTGCCTACCTTTTGGCACTGTAAGATCCTAGGGTTTGGGGATAACGAATTTCCAAGTTCTTCTTGCTCCAAATCTCCTTCTTCTCCTTGTTCTTTGTCCTTAGCCACCTTTCCTTGTGCTCCAAAGCTCCATCAACGAAAATGGGGCTTGGTAGACATGAATTAGAGGTCTATTAGGTTGTGTAGGAGTCCTCCTTCCTTAAAACTCCTCTTTTCCTTCAAACTCTTAATTTCCCACATTTATCACCCAATTTCTTGCCTTTATCTACCTAATAGGCTTGGGGAGAAGTCTAAATTCATGGGTAATAGTTTAGGATAGGATTAGGACTCTTTTTAGGATATTTATAACCATTTTTAATATTTATCTTATCCATTTTTAATTTATTTATTAATTAACTCCGAATTTCCTCATTTATCTCCCCTATTCTAACATTTATCCACTAATTGGCTTATGGAGAGATCTAATTTCGTGGGTAATAGATTAGGGTTAGTCTGGGACTCTTTTTAGGGATATATATATATGTCATTTATTATTTATCTTAACCCTTTTTCTAATTATTACTATATTTAATACAAATTTCACTTAACTAACTCCCATCTCATGATGGGCTCTTCATATTAGGGCTAGGGCTGTAAACGGAGCAGATACGGAGCGGATATGGGTTTTCCGTGTCCGCTCCGAATTCTTAATCGGATAATCTGTATCCGCTCCGAATAGAATTCGAATACGAAGCGGATATTTTAGACGGATAATAATCGGATTCGGAGCGGATCCGGATATTATCCGGTTCGAAAATTTGAGACTAGTGAGGACTGGGGGTCCGGGGAGGAATGCTGTCTGTGGGGGGGGGGGGAGATGGGGGGTTCGCCGGACTGCCGGAGGGGGGAAAGAGAGAGAGAGGGATGCTATCTGTGAGGGGGGGAGATGGGGGGTTCGCCGGACTGCCGGAGGGGGGAAAGAGAGAGAGAGGGATGTTGTCTGGGGGGGGGGGGGAGATGGGGGGTTCGCCGGACTGCCGGAGGGGGGAAAGAGAGAGAGAGGGATATCTGTCTTGGGGGGGGGGGGGAGATGGGGGGTTCGCCGGACTGCCGGAGGGGGGAAAGAAGAGAGAGAGGGATGCTGTCTGTGGGGGGGGGAGATGGGGGGTTCGCCGACTGCCGGAGGGGGGAAAAGAGAGGAGAGGGATGCTGTCTGTGGGGGGGGGAGATGGGGGGTTCGCCGGACTGCCAGAGGGGGGAAAGAGAGAGAGAGGGATGCTGTCTGTGGGCGGGGGGGGAGATGGGGGGTTCGCCGGACTGCCGGAGGGGGGAAAGAGAGAGAGAGAGACTCAGAGAGAGAGAGAGAGAGGGAGGGTGCCGCCGGAAGGGGGAAATAGAGAGGTACAGAGGGAGGCGTGAGGGGGAGGGAGGGAAGCCCAGGTGGGGGAGGGGTGTCGCAGGAGAGGGGATAGAGAGAGAAAGCGGGCGAGGTAGCCGCGGCGGCACCGGGCCATCTTCTTCAGATGCGGCAGAAGATGGCCGCCGCAGATGGCCGTCGGCGCCGTCGTCTTCCTCCAGTCCCCCCGCTCGCCACTCGCCGCAGATGGCCGCCGCCGCCACTGCCTGCTGGGCCACCGCCGCCACTGCCTGCCAGAGCCAGATCGCCTGGCACCGACGATCAAGGGGATGAGGCCGCAGCGGCGAGGGCCCAGCCGCCGAGGGGGTCACGGACTAGTGGTAGTGGGACAGGTGAGTGGGGTAGTTAGGGTTTTTTCATATATTTATATATAATATATATAGATCTTTAGATCTAAGATCTAACGGTCATAATTTATTTGATTTCGGAGCGGATCTTAAACGGAGCGGATCACCCAATTCCGTGTCCGCTCCATTTATTATCCGGATATTATCCGTATCCGAAATCTGATCCGACGGATATATGTTAAACGGATAATATCCGCTTAACCGGATACGAATCCGAATCGGATCCGGATAATATCCGGATCCGTTTACAGCCCTAATTAGGGCCCAACAATCCATGTTAGGTCCATTAGCAAAACTCATTAATTACCTATTTAAATTAATGGGTATTATTTTAATTTATTTATTCACCCTTTATTCTAATTTAAATCTATTTATCACACTTATTCAAGTAACTTCATATTTTTAATTTGATTAAATATTATTCATGCCAATATTTCTAACCTTCATCATTTGGGCTTTTACTCTTGGCCCAATAACTCGTGTGAGCTTATTTGTACAACTCATGTACTTACTTTACTTAATGGATTTTAATTATCCTTTTATTTGAGAATTAATTCATGGGCCAAGATTGTCTATTGGTCCATATATCATAATGGGCTATTGACCCATATTATTTAAAGTCTACCTACATGTTTATTTTAATTTATACTCTACTATGGCTCATAAGATAATGGGTTCTCCGACTTATTCCTTAATTATGCTAATAAGTCGCATAAATTCTTAAACTAAGTCCAAATGATTTTTCTATGCCCAAATTTCATGATGGGTCATTAGAGAACATTATTTAAAGTATAATTATTATTTTTACCGAATTTTCATATGGGTTTATACCCATGTGATAATAATACGTACCTTTTAACTAGTTGAATTTATTAATAGATAAAATTTCTATTTATCTATAATTTTTAATTAATAGATTTTTCGGGGTACTACATCGACTTTTAGAGGAGCCGGAGTCAAATCAAAACAATCGGTAAAGCAATCGGTGTGAAATAGGCAATCGATGCCAAATTTTGACTACTGAAAAGTCGGAGTTAGAAACAATCGATAGGAGCCATAAGCAATCGATGTAGACAATCTATACAAGACTTCGACTGATAATGGTTTGTTCATCAATCGATATCATACTTCGACTTTTAAGGAGTCGGAGTACGAAGCAAAATATAAAAAGCAATCAATACGAAACTTCGACTTCTTAAGAGTCGGAGTGAGTCCAGTTGTTCAACAATCGATATCTAGACTTCGACTTTTAAGGAGTCGGAGTGACGCCAGTTGTTCACCAATCGGTACAACACTTCGACTTTTTAGGAGTCGGAGTTCAATGACTAAAGGTGACACCCTTGTGGCCGTGTCCTGGGGGCGGTACCAGGAGGGTCACGTCTGTCTAATAATCGAATGACCGACGATCAATCGATTATTAGCATAGTGACGGGTTTTTCGTACCGACTGGTAGTGTTCTGAGGTTCTGACTTGTTCGTGCGCACCTTGGTTGGCCGACGGCCCTCTCGAGGGTCCATGCATGCCTCGTGCTTACTGAGCTTGTCGTGGATTACAAGACAACGGTTCGGCGTGGTTCTTATTCTACTTGTCCCGCCTGTTCACCCGGTGCTTGGCACTTGAGCGCTTGTCCCATTCAGAGGTTGTCTCCGTTTCTTGGGACCCCAATCCCCGTGAACCCATTGAGGGAGTACTCCAGACTACGGGCGTGCTCGAGTCTTCGGCCTAGTTTGCGGACTCTGGTGGCGGAAGGGAAAACGAGGTTTGGAGAGCGGCACCGAGTCTCTTGTAGAGCTTTTGTCTGGGGCGAGACGCCGAGGTCGTTGAGGTGTTTTCTTTCTGACAAGGCCCAGACAATCTTTTTTCTCACTGCCTCTCTCTGCGTTGGTTCCGAAGCCACGTAGTGGTGTTTGGCTTGGGGCTGCAGCTTGGCCAGGTTGTGGTGGTGCGTGCATTCTTGTGGTGTTCTGTGGCTGCTCTGTCTCGCTCTTCTGGGGAGGCTAGAGGCAGGAGCTAGGCTGGAGAGAAAATGGAGTGGCCGGTGTGTCCTCCTCTTGGCTGCTAGCGACAGTGGTTTGGTTGCTATTGTTGTGACGGTGTTTCCTTACGGCGTTTCCTAGTGCGACTTGTTTCCCTAGTCCGCACGGTGGTTATAGTCTGGCTGTGTCTTGCTTCCGTAGGCGTTGTTGGTCTAGCCTTGTTGGCCCGTGCTTTTAGTGGTTTCCCCTTCAGTGTTCTCTCGGTTCTGTAGTCCCGTTCTTTGGTGTCAGTCCGTGATGGCACCGACGTGTGTGGTTTTTCGACCTCGTGGTGTGTCCGGAGTCCGGGGTGGTTCTACTTGTGGGTCCTCGACCTTGTGGAGGTCTGAGGTGGTTGTGCTTGTGGTGAGACGTCGTTCTCACCTAGTTGTTTCGTGGTCTCGGCGGGCGTACCGAGGGTTGCTTCCGTTTGGTGCCCGACTCCGTTGGTTTCTGCAGGAGTCGTGTGTGTGTCAGGACCTTGATTGGTGGTCTTGGCGTTGCATTATTCTATTTCGCTCTTTTGTAGTATTCTGCTGTAGGTGTTCCTTCGCTTTACAACTTTCTAGTATAGTTTCTTAATTTTGAAGTTCTTGCTGCTCTGACCGGTGAGAGACATCAGCTCGCTATTTGGCCAATAATTATAACTCTTTTTATCATGTAACTGAAGAAACCCCGTTCTAGCTTAGCCCACTTTTGCCTAATGGTGCCGCCTCTGCCGCATTAGTCTACATTGCATTAGGTCATGCTTCAAAAGATAACTGATGGAGATCAAGATGCGGAATGGCAACCACGAGAGTTGTAGACAAGTCAAACCGGCGTTATTTAGATTAGTTTTCATTTGATATTTAGTACTTTGTTTATTGTTTAGTATTTACTTTTGAGATTGAGGACATATTTTCTATTAGAAAATTCTATGAGTATGATTGTTACTTTGTTTTATATATATATATATATATATATATATATATATATATATATATGAGATGCAACTTATATATATACTAGCAACATACCGGGGTTGCACGGCAAAGTTTTAGATTTATATAAATGTTTATTTTAAATAGGACACAGAATTAAAATAAATTATGTAGAGTTAATTTATTAATGAATATCCATTTTGAATCCAAATTTTAATAGTAAAACATAGTCCTATGCCCGTGCCATGTATGGGATGTTTTTAGTTTTGAATAAGTATTTCTTTCAAATTATATATTTATGATATTTTAAAATAAGTAAAAAATGAAAAAAACCATTTAAAAATACAAAAATGACTATATTGGGGTGTCAAATAAGCTTTTTTGAAGAAATTTCCTTAATGAAACGTTCACATGTCCTTCCTTATTTAAACATCAAAAACTTCCTTAGTGAAAAAGTTCACATGCACTATAAAATTTGTTTTGAACGCATGCTTCATCTACTTTCACATGCTTGATGTATAAAGTATGATGTAAACAATCATCTAAAAATGATATATAATATGGGGTAACCATATAAAGTATACCTCAACATTAAGTTCCTCACAGTATAGGTTTTTATAAACTATGCTTCATCTACTTTAAAATGCTTGGTCTAAACGAATTTCCTGATCTAAAAACAATAGAAACAATAATATAAACAAAGATCTTAAATAAAGTATGATATAAAAAATGAAATTAAACTATTATCTAAATAAACAATGATATAAATTAATAAATAAAATACGATGTAATTTATTATCTGATATATAAAATACGTAAGAACAAAAAATGAAATAAAATTATTATCTACACTATGTTCTAATTTATTCATAAATGTACCTGAATGTATAACTCCACCAATAGAAGTCATAGGAGTGGTTTAGTTAATGGAATTTATATTAGGGAATTCATAACTCTAACAAAAGAGTGCGAACTCAATTGGTAATTAAATGGAGAGATAAAATTGTCTAAGAAGAAATTTGCTTCTCGGGATAAGAGTCGCCTCCATCGTTTGGACTCTATAATGCATCTAAGTATCTAACATCGGAGCACACTTGCAGAAGAATGTGGGCCTTTGTGCTTCTATTAATATTCTCGTACAGTACTGCAGTGCACCTAGCACACCAAATCCTCTAAATTGAGCACTTAAAAGCTGAGAACACAATACATTGAGCCGGGCCTAGTGTTTTGAGACTGCTTTGGATAGTTAACAGTTCGAATGTCCATGCGTTTGAGAAGCTCTGACCATATCTATGAGGGGAAGCTACACCCAAAGAATAGATGGTCCCTTGTTTCGTGCGTTGAATGGAAAGTTTACTCCAGACGAGATCAGCCAGAATACTTGTATTTGCATAAACATAACCAATCTTGCTCAGCCCTGTTTCAAACAAATCTAATTAATGCCTAATATGTACCCGATGCCCGGTGGGACATGACAACTTTATTCTTCATGATTTTTTGCTTATTCTTTCTAGGAGGTCCTTTTTATTAGAAAATGTTAGAAGATGGCAAAATGATCGAGACTTTTCGACATCAACTGCTATGCTGTATAAAAGGGGAAGAAGATAATTGCAACGAACTAGAAGAGCTCATGTTTGAATTTTGGAAGAATCGAAGGGATTATTTAAACTTTCTAAAATTACAAGGATTGGATTTAAAGTTAACTAAGCACACTTTAGTATCTAAGAAAAACACAAATCGAAGCATGCACTCACTTCGATTAATTGAAAGAGAAGAGGGACCCAAAAAAAAAAAGGCGGTCCCGTTGGTCGACAACTTTGCGTCTGGGACAACTTTTTTGTGAAAAAATTCTCGTCGCACACTGCCCTTAGCCTGTAGTTTGGTGAACTCTTTTTTCTGCGCAGGATGCCACAAAACTTCCATCTGTGTCGCACTGCGTGCCTCCTTAGTTGTTATTGGTGAGCGAGCAGAAAAGTGCTTTAATGGGGTTAGCACAGAGGAAGATGGCGACTCCGGCCGAGACGCCCAAGCTGGGAGCAGAGCTGGAATGGCTGCAGAAGACGCAGCGCCGCCTCCGAGCAATCATCTCCGACGCCGAACAGGGGCCGATCGAGGGTGAGGACTTCGCGCGGCGGCTGCAGGAGATGAAGGACGTCGCTTGTGACGCAGAAGATCTGATTGACGAGTTCGAGTACGAGGAGCTGCGGTGGCAGATCGAAGGCAGCGGTGGGTCGGCAAGAAGTTCTCTATCCGGAAAGGTCAGTGTATCATGTCATGTGTACGTGTTCGTCTCTCTTTCTTTTTGCCATCGTGCGATCTTACTGGGTTTAGATATCTATTGCTTCAATTGGGTGACATTTTGAATACGTTTAGATTTATCATAAACCCTTTTAATTGGATCAGATTTTTTTTTTGGTATGCTAGGAGATCTTGGGTATCAACCTGGGCCTAAACCCTATATATTTGCGAATATTTGAAAATCACATAATACTCTTGATAGACTTGAGAATCGAATTCCTGATCTTTTGGTGTACGATTTCATCAACTGAGCCACTCTGTGTGTACATCATGAATAAGTTTCACCTGGATTGGAATAAGATGCAGAGGAGAGAAAGAAAAAAGTGAATTAACACGCTTAACGTTTCGTCCTCGAGCTCTTTATTCTTTCCATAATGAACGAGGCCATTTCTGCTATTTGTCCAATAATTATCGATCCTTATCAAGTAGCTGAAGAAACCCTGTTCTAGCCCACCCTTCTTGCGCCCCTAACCTTTTAAATCTTGAAAGAAACAACTTATAAATACTCAAAAATCGCCTGAGTGGAGTGACTCCTCCGCAGGATCGAACCTGCGCACGCCTGGTGTGCTTGCGGGGATCCACAACCGTTGGGCCGCCCCCTCGCGCGCGCCCATTGTTGCCTGTTATTTAAGCTTCTAATGAACATCGGTGCCTCCTCTGCCGTATCTTAGTACTTATCAGTTTGCATTTCATCAGGTCATGCGGCGGAAGGTAAAAGCGGTTAGACAGAGATGGGAGGCCATGTTAATAGAGAAAAATGGACCTAGATTTGAAGATCCTGTAGACAGTGGGGGCGATCAAGAGGTTACCCAAGGAGAAAGGATGCAGCCTGGGTCCCTTACAAAGAAGGGAGAGGTGATTGGGAGGGAGAAAGAGGAGGAGGAGATCATAGATTTCCTTGTGGCATCAGATGATAAAGTAACTCCAACAACAATTGCCGTCACAGGTATGGGAGGCCTGGGGAAAACTACACTAGCTCAGCTTGTCTACAACAATAGCAGAGTTGAGGCACATTTCACAATGAAGATGTGGGTCTGTGTGACTGCTGATGATGATGTTGTGGAGGTTACTAGAGCAATCGTGGGTGCTACTGGCTCTGACGTGAAATTTGTGCCGAGCGTGGAGAATCTGGATTTACGCCAAAGGTGTCTGGTGGACCAACTCAGAGGGCAGCGTTTCTTGCTCGTCATGGATAATCTGAGGGATCCGGACTACAGAAAGTGGCAGACTATCTATGCTCCACTGATGTATGGAGAGAAGGGCAGCAAGGTCCTCATCACAACTCGAGACCAACAGGTTGCAAGAAATCTGCTTGCAACGAAGACGGTCGAGTTAGGAGGGTTGCACTTTAATGATTGTTGGAGGCTTTTCAAGATGTACGCTTTTACCGATGGAAACTGTGAAGAACATCCAAGACTGGAAGCCATTGGCAAACAGATTGTTGACAAGTTTAAAGGAGTACCATTAGCAGCAGTGATCATGGGAGGACACTTGGGCTCAAGGCTTGAAGAAGGTGAGTGGACGAGAATCTTATTAGAAAGAGATACATGGGAGAAACACAATGAAGATGGTATTTTATCTGTTCTGAAGTTGAGTTATGATCACCTACCTCCACATTTGAAACACTGCTTTGCATATTGCTCTTTATTTCCAAAGAATAGCAAATTTGACAGGCTTGAGCTTGTTCACCTGTGGATGGCACAGGGCTTTGTTCAGACCAGAGGAAGCAGAAGAATGGAGGATGTGGGAACCGAATATTTCAATGATTTGTTCCATAGGTCCTTTTTCCAGTTTGTGGATGGCAAGTTTGCCATCCACGACCTGATGCATGATTTAGCACAGCTCGTCTCTCACCGTGATCATTCCATTACAGACATTAATGGCGGTTCACATGAAATGCTGCACCAGGATTATGCTCACAAGTTACGCCATCTATCACTCTTAGTGACGAGAAGCAGCCAGTCCAATCAGACCAGTCTGGAGGCAGTGTGCAAGTACGGGAGTTTGCGTTCCCTTGCTTTCTACTTTCCTAGAAACATCAAATTTCAGATCCCTCGTGACCTCTTTCTCAGCTTGAGTAGGTTGAGGGTTTTGGATTTGAGTTATGGTGGTGTACAAACCCTGCCTGATTGCATTGGCAGTTTAATACACCTCCGGTACCTAGATCTTAGAGGAAACAATTTCACAAAGTTACCAGGGTCATTGTGTCACTTATACTTCCTTCAGACTTTGAAACTAAAAGCCTGCGACCTCCTTGATGAGCTACCTCGAGGCATCAGCAACCTGATCAACCTGCGTCACCTTGAAGCAGAAGCTCATGCACTTTCTCAAGTAGTTGGGTTTGGGAAGTTGACTTGCCTTCAAGAACTAGAATCGCTTCCAATCTCTGAGGGGCATGGGATCAAGATAGAAGATCTGAAGAATATGAACGACCTGAGAGGCATGATCAGTATCTGCAATCTCCGAAGGGTCAAAAGCAAAGAAAAGGCCGTGCAGGCTATGCTGAGCAGTAAGCGCTATCTACGCAAATTGGAGATGGCATGGGAGGAATGGGATTATGTAGAAGGTGGAAGCTTTGAGCTTGAGGAAGAAATACTTGAAGCCCTTGTGCCACCACTAGACTTGAAGGAGTTGTCTATCCAATTCTATGGAGGTCTCAAATTTCCAAGCTGGATGGAGCAACCGTGCTTGACCAATCTAGAGTCTCTTTGCCTGAGAGGGTGTAGAAATCTGAATTCCCTGCCCCAACTGTGGCACCTGCCGTTTCTCAAAACAATGGAGCTTGTTCGCTGTCGTCAGCTGAAGAATCTGCCACCCATTTCCACCACATTGAGAGAGTTGACTCTAGATGATGTTGGGTTGGAAGTGCTTCCGGAGTTGTACCAGCCTTCTGATCAAGAAAGCTTCAACAGTGCCACACCCACTTTGTCCATCTTGAGGGTCAAGAGGTGCTATGCTCTGAAGTCGCTCCAGCAGGGCTTGCTGCGGTGCCACTTGAGGCATTTAACTGTGTTGAGCATCCAAGCCTGTCCGGAGCTGTCAGAGTGGCCGGAGGGAGATCAGTTCCCAGCTACCCTCCTCTCACTTCAAAAGGAGCTATACTTGAAAGACTGTCCCAGACTAAGGACATTCCCAGCCGGGAGCACTTTCTCGGCGTCCCTGGAAAAACTCTCAATCACAGGCTGCCCAAACATTGTGGACGGGCCGCTGTTCGCCCGTCTGCACGACCTGTCCTCCGAATGCATTGTTTATGTGAGCAATAGGTACGCAAACTTGCAAAATTGTTTTCATGAAGCACTCTGGCATATTAGAGCAGTGGACTGGTTGGTGATCGATGAGGACGAGGTCAAAGAATGCGGCTTGTATCATGGGGAACAAGACGACCACCTCTCCCTCGTGTGCGACAAGGAGCGGCTGTGGAGCTGGAGGTGCCACAAGCGGATTGTTACTTGGAGAGTGCAAATCGGCGTAAAAAGAAACAGGACGGAAGGATTTGTTCGGCCGTTGGCGGCATTGCGGAGACATTTTGTCTTACCTGAGGAATGGTGGGGTACGCTTCCACCGCCAGAGATGCCAATCCCCGTTAAGAGCGATGACCCTGACACCCCGGTTTCATCATCCTTCCTCCGTTCGCTGGAACCAAATGCCACCTTGGTCGGAGCATCCCTTCCCTTAACATGCAGACCTCGGTCGAGGTCCTGTGCATCTCCCATTGCAGGGGAACGAGGCCGCTCCTGGCCGACGCCCTGCTCACTCACCTCACGAGCCTCAAGGAGTTGCATGTCTTCGACTGCCCAAACCTGACGTTCTCGTCATTGCGGACGTTGATCCCCTCGCTCGCTTCCCTCCATCGTCTGACCATCAAAGCGTGCCCCACTCTGTCATCCTCCTACAACTTCTGCTCCTCCTCCCTCTCACCAAGTTTTCTCCCAGAACCCTCTCTGCTTCAAACTCTCTTCGTCGACGATGACGTGCTGATCGGTGACGCCGGGTTCGTGTGCGACTACCTCGGCTCTCTTCGTGGTCTGCACATCTGGCACGGTCATCGTCTCACCACCTTGACGGCCAGGGCAGAAGTGGGGCTGCGGAGCCTTGGACAGTCCCTCTGCCACCTGTCGTTCAAGAGCTGTGCCAACTTGGAGCAGCTGCCGTCAGACTTGTGGGGTCTCCTCCCCTCGCTCAAGGCATTGTCCATTGGTGACTGCCCCAAGCTCCGGCGCCTGCCGGCGGGGGGCCTGCCTGCATGCTTGGAGATACTGGTGGTCCACGATTGCTGCTTGTTGGAAGGGCGTTGCACACCCCCACTTCCACTTCCACCAGCTGGAGAGAATCGGCAACGGCGGCGGCGGCGGCGACGGCGGACAGATTGGCACAAGATCTCTCACGTTCGCGTAATAGTGAACCACGGTGACCTGGTGCAGGGGTCTTACAGGGAGTTCTCGGAGCTGAAAGCCAAGTGGCGGGACTTCTAGAGGTGCGTTCCTTGTCCTCCATATCCAGTTTGGAAAATATTTGGTGAGTGGTGTCCGCCCACACCATTTCCGCGTTGAGCGCACCATCACACTGATGTGATCTACACATCCGATGTGAATGCACACACCAGTCCACCCGGATGTGCAACTCTGTCCAGTTCAGTTTTAGATGCTTAATTTCCCTAACTTTCTGTTTGATTAATCATTGTCTATGCTTTTTATTATGTTTTCAATTTTTTCTGTTTAATCCAGGTAAATACGGTTCAGGAGATCAATTAGACGGGGTGTCATAATCAGACGTCTGTTCCAGTTCCGCCATATTGCTCTAAATTATGAGAGGGACATGTATCTATCTAATATTTATTCTTATATAATGGTGAGACTCATATTATCACATGTGATTTTTAAGTATTTCCATTAATTTATAGCATGAACTTAAACTTTCACGTCCCACCCCGTCTAAAGTTCGAAGTCTTGAAATGAAATTATTTGAAGCTCAAATTAATTTGCTCTATATTGATAGGAATATTAGTGTAAATTATTATTTAAATTTGGCATGCCCTAAACATTTTGATATTTAAAAGAGCGAAGCTCTTCACTGTATTGATTTATCGTGAATTTTTAGTGAAACCCTATCGCAACAATGAACGTAAAAAGGAACATCGCCTCCAAAACAACCCAAAAAATTCATGTGTTCTTGTGAGATTCTTGTTTTTTAGTTTTTCTTTTATTTTCTTTGTTTGCTCTTTTTTTTTTCTTCTAATCTTGTGAGAGGGTCGGATTTCGAAAACAGGATTGATGAGTTGGGGCAGTAATGCTAGGTTATGTTTACGGAGAAAATTTTCATCATCATCCTAAATGGGATAAATGTTAGAAGAGAAATATTTAATGTCTTTTTTGGAGGGCAAGAAAAATGATGTGAATAATTTGTTAAGCAATTCACTTTTTCAACTATTAAATTACTTGTCAAATAATTCAGATTATTTTTTTTGCCCTAAAAAAAAAGGCACTAAACATTTCTCTCCTTCAGACATGAACTTGTTGCGGAATAAAGAATCTAAACGCATCATCTCTTATTATACCAGGAAGCAACTCATTTTATTTCACACTAAAACTTCCTAACGTAGAGCTGGCCTATATATTAGCAAGGATCAGGTGCCATGTGTTTTGGAGCCTGAAAAAGAATAAAGTGTGTAGGCATTTTTTTTGCTACTACTCATCATATGAAACTCATTGCAACTACACTTGTTCATCATGTTTCTCAATTCTATATAACTAGTAAGTGTTGTCAGGCACACTAATTTTTGGTTTATACGCCTAACATCGTTCAGTTCTAACTTTTTTTCAGGTTTAATAGTAAAAAAGACAAAAAACCACAAACATATATATACAATATATATATATATATATATTATATTTAATACAAATTAAATAATAAACAAATATAAATAATAAAATATATCTAAATTAATCTTATATACCAATATCATATATTTATTCTAATTATATATTTATTTTTATATTTTGGTATTCTCACAATTTTTACTTACATTAATTATTTTTATTATTTTTATTTAATATATATTTACTAATTATATGAATAATTATATCTATTTTTATTAAACTATTTTATTAAACAATTATAGTTGTAAATAATTATATGTATATAATATATATATATATATATATATTAATCTTTTATATTATAAAAATATACATAATATATATACTGCTTATGACCTTTAGGGCAACAGCCGATTAATTAAGTCATGCACTAAAAAGAGAGGGTTGGTAGTATTGCTCTCAACATCCATGTATTTGTATCATATTATATGGGTTTCTTCCAATTTGCAAGTTTTTTTCTGGTTTAATTTTTGGTGGGTATGGACCGGAAACTAAACTGAACTCATATGTACCAATGTAATCTTATTTACGCTGTTTTTTAGTTAAATAGATAAATAAAAGCATTAGAAATTGAAGTCTTGCTTGATAAGATCTTTTTATCTCTAGTTGGAACAAAAATTGCATAAAATTCTATCCTAAATTTATGAGAAATATTTATTGCACTTGCATATTATACTTTAAGTGTAATATGACTAGGCAACAAGTTCATGTGGCATCCAACAATTGGATTGTCATTTTATCACTCCTCATGTGAGGGGTGCCACATGAGTTATTGCCTAGTCATATTGTACTTAACGTGCAATACGCAAGTGCAATAAATCTTTCTCTAGATTTATATATGTACACGATACTAAATTGACCTTCACATGCACATAGTCAACTTTCCACTAACAAAACGTTAAAATGTCTCAAGAAAAGATGAAGAAAATTAAAGATGAAATAACATGTTATAAATATCTTGAACGAAGTTTGTCACAGGCAGTACGTGACATTAAAATTGACATATAAGGAGTATTCACACAAATATTTCTTTAGGACAAGTTTTTGTAGGGTTTTATGTAAAAGAATATATATGTATATATATAATAGAATATAACATATTAAATATGTAATAAAATATAATATATAATTGATGAATACTTAATTAGAAATAAATAATAATAATTAATTTTTGTTGAAGTTCTAAAAAGTGTTTAACTTTATATTTGTATAGCAATAATTAATATACTTTGTTAAATGATGTGACAACTCATGTGATATCATATAAGGCAAGATCATCAGAGACGAACAACAATAGGTAGACGAGGACAACTAATTATAGAGATCGATGATGGACAACAGCAAACGGTAAAAGATGATAGTAGACAACAACCGACAATAACTACTCCTAATTTAAGTTACTATTATCTTCCAAAATAACTATTAGAAGTCCTACCAATAGTTCCTAAATCTTAGAAGAAGTATTTTTTAGTCTAAAATTAATATTTATGAGTCTAAATTTATTACTATTAAAAGCTCAATTAATATTTTATAAATTCTCAGAGTTATATTTTTTAATCTAAAATTTATGTTCATAAGTTTAAGTTACTATTAAAAATCTAATTACTATTTTTGAATCTTAAGGATAATATTTTAAAATCCAAAATTTATATTCATGAGCTCAAATTTTTAATTTATGAGTCTATTGTAACTTGTTGTCATCTGTTAGTGATCACCATCCACTACAACCCACACAGATGACGTGGTGCATCTATTTGCCTTATGCGGCACTACGTGGTATTATATATAGCTTGACAAGTATAAGAAATATACTTGCTAATTAATATTTCTCTTTGAGAATTTAGTGCATATTTTGTGTGTATAAAATGGGCACATCTAATGAGACTGTGCCACCATATATATGAACGAAGTTATTTGATATATCTCTCATCTCAACTTTTTCAACCCTCAAAAATTGAAGCGACACATTCTCCTTAGATGTGCCTATTTTATACACAAACTTTGGTTAGTAAATAAAATCGTATGCAATAGAAATTAAGGGCGCAGGAACAATCACAAACAAAGACACAAGAAATTTATCATAGTTCAGCATCTCTCTCAATAGAAGCTCTACGTCTAGTCTCCAAACAAACTCTTCAAATTTCACTAACCGGGATATAGTCCCCTTAGTGGACATACAACACCCAGCTCTCCATTGGTCTTCTTCAATTTTCGAGTAAGAAAGAAGCCTACTTCATTCACAGGCTCAGAAACAAATATACTCTACTTCTGGGTATAAGTGCACCCACTATTTAACCTCAATCAGGTGCTTCTTTCCAGAGCTCAGAAGCCAACTCGCTGGTATAAATCCCAACACGATTCCCACTGGTACAGATCTCAGTTGGTCTTTCCACACAATGGGAACATTGAGTATAGTCTCTCAGTTGGATACAACACTCAGCACACTTGCTGGTCTTCTCTTCATACCGGAAGAGGAGCACACCCATCTTTCTTTAGAAAAGAAAGAACCAGTTATCGAGAGCAAGTTCAGGAATAATGAACTTGACCTCCTTGATCTCGACAGCAACTTGAGAGCTAAAAGAAATGAATAAGACTAACACAAGACTCTCAAGCTCACAGACTCTCTCTTCAGATTTACAATATCACACAAAGAGAGTTGGGAAGGAGTGAAAGCTTGAACGCTTTAAATGGTTGAGCAGAAAGGTTCTCTCTTTTTCGTGTGTACTCCTTGTCTTTACTTTATGCTTCAAAGCCTTTGACTCTTATAGAGTTTTTTGAAGAAGATCGTTAAGATTACCGTTTGAGGTTTCATCTTCTTTTTATACTTCTTCTTCTACTACTCTCTTTGTATCTAACGACTATCTTCATGTGTCTACCGAATACTTGGAACAGATGAGAGTCTTTTAGCTTACGTATGTTTTTAAAGTTGCCAGTACGTAGTACATAGGTCCAACGTTGTGTCTATGTGAGTATCGTTGTAGAAAATAAATGCTATGATAGGGAGAGAGACAGTTAGCTCATACCTCTTTTACCTATAGTCTACATTTCCTATTAACAGTCTACTATACTAGGTAAGTTTCTTTCCGTTTGCCAAGAAGAGAGAAGTCAGATCATATCTTATCGTATGCATGCTATGTACAAGAAGTCATGCCTACTGTAGTCAAGTTATAAGACTATAGATACGCAGAAGATTTGAAATCATGTTCACGTGTCAAAACAATTGATGAGGTAATATTTAACTCAAGATATTTCCAATCGATGTGAGAACATCAGTAATCGATATAGAATATAAGTACTAAACACTTATAACACCAATCAATGTATTTGAAGTCATATTAACACTAATCGAAATGTAAATAACATCAATCAAAAGAGTAGTAAATCTTTGTTCAGTAATCGAAACACTTATAACACCAATAAATAAGATACTGAACCTTTGTTCAATAATTGGAATAATCATAACACCAATCGGTAAGATAAGATAAGTGTTCACCAGTCGGTGTAAAACAACAATAATTGGTATGGTGTTCATCAATTGGAAGGCAAATAACGCTAATCAAAATGGTGTTTACCAATCGGAACATATATAACACCAATCAGTAAGATACTGAATGTTCAGTAATCGAAACAATTTAAACATCAATCGGAAGAATATTTGTTCTCCAATCGATAGAAAGTTTTATTCTCCAATCGGAAGAATGCTTAAACATCAATCGATAGAAAAGTTTTTGTTCTCCAATTGGAAGAATACTTAAACGTCAACCGATAGAAATTTTCTTCTCCAATCGATAGAAACTTTGTTCTTTAATCGATAGAAGACTTCTTCAATAATCGATGTGGTCTTTAGTCTCTAATCGATACACATTAAATTGTAATCGATATGTAATTGTAGTGTAAATCTTTGAAATGATAAAAATTATTTTATTTTATATACATAAATTATTTTTAAAGTAATAAAAATGTTATTATATATTATGATATTTTTAAATTTTAATTATCATTAAAATATAAAAATAAATATACGCGACAGGTTCAGCAGAATCCTCTCTCTCTCTCTCTCTACTTGTTTTGGCGGGCCGTGGCAATGCATTGGCCGGCTTCCATGAGGAGAGCTCAAATAACTTGTCCATTTGAGTGTGCCGGCAATGAAGTGCAAGTACTAGGTATTTTTTGGCAATAAAAATTGGTTATGACTCTATTTTTGCATCAATAGTTCATGGTTTCAAGTTCCATGAGAATCAGGTTTAAAAGGTGGATTTGTAGGGATAAATATAATAGGATATAATAAATATAGATATATATATATATATATATAATTATCTTCCACCAAAAACAAAGTGATCCATTTGAGTGGAGTAATATTTTTAGGGTAAATTAATTAGGAGTCTCTAATAAATTTTTGACTTATTTGTTAGTCCCTAACAGAACTGTAACTCATTACAGTAAGTGTTATCACCTATTACAGTATATGTTAAACTCTGTTACAGTAAGGACCTTCATGTTACGGTCAAGGACTTCTAATTAATTTACCCTATTTTTTAAAGAGAATTATCAATCAATCTCTAATTTTGTGAGACTCATTTTTAGGTCTCTGAATTACATAATTATGGAAAAAAGACTTACATAATTTTAGAAAAACTTACATAATTAACAAAAATTTAAAAATAAGTCTCACAAAAATAAAAATTAATCGATGAATCTTCCTATTTTTTATTAACTTGACACAAAAAACTGGTCCAACCCGTACGTTGTACTAGCAGCCCCACACCTTTTTAAAAGTTTTGGCGACTAGGATTTTGGCACTAGACTAATCTTATATATCTCTAGAGAAGAAGAAAAAAACATCGAATAAATTAATAAATAATATTTCTCATTCTTAAATCTTCATCCTCGTACGGTGGATTGTCTTGAGGCGCAAATGTACTCGATTTGATAACAAAATCATTATAATTGTCATTTAAATTTGTGAAATTTTTCGAATATTTTGACATTTAAATTATATGAAGATATATATATTCACTTCATATCCATTTTTCTAGCACTAATGGTTAGCCGTTGACATTATCTATATCTCCCCGATTTTTTTTTGTAATATAAAATCAACCGGGTCTATTAAAATCTACTCACTCGATCCATCAAGACGAAGAATGAGGCTACAATCCAATTTATTAGAGTCCAATTTTTTAACTAGGACCTTTGAGCCAGTGATGCTCATGCTAGAACACATGATCTCTCCACTTGTTTGACATGTTTTTTTTTCATAAAAATCGACAAGGATAGCTCACTTGAGGTCACTCTGATCTTACACACGTGCTCAACTATTTTCAACGGTCAAATAATACTACCCAAAAAGGAAAGAGGGTGGATGACAAACAAAAAAGAAAGGAGGTAAGTGAGTTCTTAACTCTCTCTCTCTCTCTCTCTCTCTCTCTCTCTCTCTCTCTCTCTCTCTCTCTCTCTCTCTCTCTCTCTCTCTCTCTCTCTCTCTCTCTCTCTCTCTCTCTCTCTCTCTCGACTACTCTTGTTTCAACTAGTTATTTGACGTAAGTGTTGAAGAGCTCTCCTTCGATATCGCTTTTAAGACCTCCTAATTATCCACCATTGCCTGCAGTTGCAAGCATTATTCCTATTATCAATAAATCTAAGAGTAAATAGAGACCACCCTCCGACCAATTTTCAACCCTTGCATGTGCCAGATTACAATTGTTTAGATTCTTATCCAAATATATTATCAAACATTATCATGTTAATCATTTTTAGACTAACAACATGTTAAATAAATATATCTGTATTAAAAAAATTTATGATAGACTTGAGAGTAGGGATGTCAATGGGCTGAGTTAATTTGAAGCTCAATGAGCAGTCCACTCTAGACTTAATTTGGGTTAAAATATGATGACACATGGATCTCTTTTGAAGCTAATTATTTGTCAAACTCATCACTTGATGAGTTGGACTCGGGTTAGCTCATTGGACTAAGAGACATCAATAACCACCATACCTATCAATAACCACCATACCTACACATGTATTAAAAACATGCTTAAATAAAGAAATCGATCACCACCACACCAACAGTTCCATCTAAATTAAAACATACTTAAATTAAAATAGTGACTATCTACATATTAGTTTGATGGGCTGAAACAGGCCCCAATGGACAGCATGAATTTTTTTTTACTTTGATCCATTAAATTTGGGTTGGGTTATTTTAGTGTTGGACTGAACTGGATTTAAATTGGGCCAGCCCAATCCCACCCATTGACACCCCTACTTGAGAGTGTTGATCAATCACCTTTAGAGGGGTCTCGCAGCAGTGTCGCAATGGACACCAGTATGGAGGGTTCCTGGGATTACGCGTATTTAATCCCGAGATTGGATAGGGGATGGCTAATGACTTAATTACAACCCCCCCCCCCCCCCCCCCCAAAAAAAAACACTTTTAGAGGTCTCTTGTTATTGACACAAAGTGCACGGCTCAATCATAATCAGCTCCTCACACTCCGAACTCGAATTTTAGTTCATATGATTAAACCACATTAAACTCCATCACCTCCAAACTCAGTAGATTGATAGCTGTGTGTTGTTGTGGGGTTGTTTTCTCACATTATAGCGGATAGGAATGCCATGATTTTGTTGCTATATTTTTAAGAAAGAAGTACATGAAAATTCACGTTTCCAACAATGTATATCATCTTAAATTATGAACTCAATAATACCATATATATAATATATATATATATATATATATTCTAATAACATTCTATATCAATAAATCTCATAGATTATTTAATAAAGAAGAACACTACTCTACCTTGTTATTCTCCATCTAATTATTTTGTTGGAGTGAGTTTAATCCTATATCGGTTAAGATGAATTGTGAAAAGTGTATATAGAATGGACCCTTCAAACTCAACATTAAATTTTGTTGTTTGTAAGATAATTGATACCACCTCTTTTTTAATCTAATTTGTACGATTCATCTTTGATTATGAGAGAGAACGTTGGAGTGAGTGTAATATTATATCAATTAAGATGGAATGTGAAATGTGTATATAACTTTAGACCCTTCAAATTCAACGTCCAAGTCATCTGTAAGATATTCAAGAGCATCTAACATTAGTGGCGGAATCATTTTGGGGCCAGTGGGATTCTGTGATCCCACTGAATTGAAAAATCGTTAGAGATGTAAAATTTCACTATTAGTGACTCCACTGGATCAAGAAAATACGTCTAAAAGTGAATTCACTGAACGAAAATTCTAAATCCGCCACTGTCAAACATAAGATTAGTCATCAAATAAAAAATCGAACGGTCACGTAAAAGTGATAAGTTAACTAATGGCCGTAAAAAGAGAATGATACTATAACATTACTACATCCTCCTATATTCTATCTTTGATGACATAAATTTGAGCCATAGGCTTTTCTTCTTCTTTTGTAAAAAAAAGAAGACTTTTTCCCTTATTTTTTATTTGTGAATTTAAATTTATTTTCATCATGATTGGTTGCTGAGCATGTGCCGTCTTTCTTTTTTTATTATTAAAATTTAATTATGAATTGGATCGAATAGAAACAGTGCGGTACACTCTTGTTTATATTGTGCTTGGACAACCCATCTACTCTAGTCCATCGATCCCACCAACTATAATTTTGAGAACGTGTGATAAGGAGGATGGATGGTTCTTTGTTTGTGAGAATACATATGTTATTTCAATAATAGAGATAAACAAAAATTCTTAAAGATACCCCTTATATGGGATAAGAAGAATGAGAAATGTAATTTATTGCACTTGCACATTGTAATGTGACTAGATAATAACTCATGTGACATCTCTCTCACATGAAGAGTGATAAAGTGTCAATTTAATTGTTAGATTTCACATAAATTTATTGTCTAGTCACATTATATTTAAAGTACAATATACATGTGTAATAAATTTTTCTCAAGAAAAATATTTACTCAGTCACATCACGTCACCAACATCATCATCGCCGGCATAGTCGGTTATGTGGCCAATCTACCGTATGCCACGCCACCTCTATGTAGAGAGATTGTGGCTTAGTATCCGAATAGTTGGGCACTACGCATAATTTTTCCCTTTGTATTTATGACTTCAATTATCCTAAACTTAGGATATTATAGAAAGAGAAAAGGGAACACATAAATTTAATATTCATGATTAAACTCTTCGAGATAACTTAAGAGCATCTGCTTCCTTGTTATAGAAAACACCTGCACAAGTAGCTAGTCCTCCACAATCTGTGTGTGCAGGTGTGGAATGAGAGTACACAACCAGCCACGTTGCTAATTATCCACCCTTGGAAACCTAGCTACCTACAAATAAGAGCTGGCACTGACCAAACCTTCGATTCTACCGTACTTGTCAGATCAAACAGTCGAAATAGGAAAGTATTAAGAGAAGAGCAAATCTTGTAACACACCAATAGATCCAGAGGTGTGTGCAAGCACATTGTTTTTGTAATTAGATGGTCATTATATTGATGTGATAGGTTATTTAATTTTTTATAAATATGATTACACATTAGTGTGTCATAAGACTTGCTCTTAAGAGAAAACTCTAACTCTAACTTAATTGGTCGGATTGTCGAACTTCACAAATCAATAAAATATGGGACTCGACACCACACCAATTAAGTCAGAGTCAAATAATATTTATTTTCTATTTATTTTTTAAATATTTATATCTATTTATGTCGTCCTCACTCTTACTTATCTCAAACACAAAAGACAAATAATTAAAGCGGATGGTAAGTGAGACTTATCGGAATAGAGTTGGGATCCTCTCGACCTTTGCAGGAGAGAGTTGGGTCAGGACAAAGAGGTGGAGTGGTTTTTTTATTATTTTAACTCATATTATGTATTATTTTTGTTGATTTATATAAGAGTTAAAATTAAAAAAAAAAACCACTCCACCTTTGTACTGACCTAACTCCCTCCTGTGAGGGGTTGAGAGGATCCCAACTCTATCGGAATATGTCATTGTTAAGGAGAAAGGAACGATAGATGTACATAAATGATGGACAGCAACATAAAAATGACTGGAAGTGAGTATTTATTTGATATCCACTCTCACATATCTGTCTGAGTGAATCAAGAAAGGTAGGATATACTTTTTTTTTTCATACTTACACCCTCTAATCTATCATATATATATGTACGTTTAGAAAATGCAATCTGGTTATGAGGGCATAGTCATCATTTCAACATCTATACTATATTTATAAAACTCAGTCCTAGATATACACGTGGCAGTCATATAGCCTATCTACATCCCGCCAAAACTGTTGTATACCCTTTCTCCTCTTCTCTCTTTCTCCCTCCCGCGATGCCAACAATGTTCTCTTTTTTCAAAACCAGTAAACCAGTAAGCCAGCGCGCCTTCCTTCTCTTCCGCCTTCCTTCCTTAGGTTATACCCAAAACTGTTGTATACCCTTTCTCCTCTTCTCTCTTTCTCCCTCCCGCGATGCCAACAATGTTCTCTTTTTTCAAAACCAGTAAGCCAGCGCGCCTTCCTTCTCTTCCGCCTTCCTTCCTTAGGTTATACCCAATCCTGCCTTCATTCGTGATGAATTTTCCTTCTATTTATTATGGAAGCGGCATCCCCATGAACGGCGGAGGAGAACACAGAGAAGAATGGAGAATTTTTAGATATCGGCCGGTGAGAAGAAGCTTCCACATGCATGGAGGTTCCACTGTTCAAGTTGACGGTATATATGAATACTCGCAGTATTTTCGTTTCTATTTTCGTTTAAATCCCATACTGGTTTGCTCTGTACCCACCTGTGGCCTGACATCCTCAATGCCATGCCAGCCTCTCCTCTGCCAGCAAGATCGCCAGCTTCAAGTCGAAGCACTACACGCTGCGGGCGTCCTGCTCGCCGATGGACGTCTACTTCTCGCCGTCAAGGGAGAGCGGGAGGATGGAGTGCGACGTCGAGAACTGAGGCGTAGGCTGCCATTGGGAAGGTCTCTAAGCTTCCATTAATCAGATAATTCCTGTCGAACAGCGAGTACTGTAGCCGCTACAGTGATGAACAGTGTGAACAGTAGATTTAAGCTTCTTCCATTTTTCTGTATTTATGTAAGTTTATTTTTTAAAATATGATTGGATATTCCTTGGTTTTTTATTTTATAGTTTTTTAATATAAAAAAATAACATAAATATTGTTATTTTAAATTTATTACTGTAGCAGTTACAGTAATATTAGCGCTACAGTGGATTCAAGTTGTTTTTATTTTTCTATCTTTCTTCAATTTTTTTTTTAAAATATGTTTGGATAACATTAGGTTGGTTATTTTGTAGTTTTTTAATATAAATAAAATAATATAAATATTATTATTTTATATTTGTTACTGTAGCAGTTAAGTAGGCGACCACTACTTGAATATATTGTGTTGCAAAAAAATTTTGGAAACAATTTTATTATACAATTTATATTATTCCAACATTCTCTTCTAAAATCTGAAATTATAGAGCATAATTTTGTTTTATACTTAATAAAAAAGTAATTATACGTTTTGGTAATTATAAAATTTATATATTTAAAAAATATCTGTGCATCGCACGGATGCTCGGTAAATAATCTTTCCCACTCAGCTAAATCTTTTCTGGTGGCACTGATATTAGAGTTTTCTAGCAAATCTAACAGTCTGATATTAGATTTTGTCAAAATTCATTTGTCTTGATTACTTCAAAGTTTAACTGTGTATGACATTTGTATTTATCATTCTCGATAGATCAAATTTCATATGTGAAAGATATGTTTGTTGAACTTATGATCAACACTTTTGAACGTCTTCCTTATCATTTTTTAATCTCACATGATTTCATATTGGTATTACATAGAAAATTGTATTTTTTTTAATAAGTGTCCATTATCATTGTTATTTCAATATCTAATGTTCTTTTCCTACCTATGAATTACTACTTTTGCACGAATAAAAAATCTTTATTGTATATTCTTATTCTCTCATACTATTCAATCTTCCTTGAATGTTCTATTCATCTTCATATCTTTTACTATATTTTATATAATGTAATTATGTACACTAAAAATTATATCTTTATAAATAATATTTTTATTCATCTTAATATTTTATAAACAACTACCGTGCATCGCACGGGTTTTCAACTAGTGATATATATAAATGCAAGTTTTTAGATGTGCCACGTCTACATATTATCGACGGTACGTAGAATGAATGAGGGATATGTGTATATAAATATGATGGAAAAATTAATTAAGGGTTCTGTCAGATTATCTAACTTAATTCTTATTTCTTGTTAGAATTTTGAAAATTATAGAATCTTTACTTTTTTATATAAGTTAATTTTTAGCCCCTACGCAGTATTTATGAATTTTGAAAGATGAGTTCCGTCCTTTTGGTGCCAGTGTTTTTTTCTAAATTCTTACTTCATCCTTTTGTCTTTTTATCTTTCCCTTGAACTGTAGATTTGTAGTAGTTACAGTAAATCCATACAGTCATGTTATAGTAAATATTATTCTCTATTACAATATATGTTAAGTCTCGTTATAGTAATATTATTCTCTGTTACATAATATATGTTAAGTGCTATTACTGTAAGTGTTATTTTCTGTTACATTATATGTTAAGTCTTATTACAATCTATAACTGTAAATTTTTATAAAACCAAAAAAAAATATTTATCCGTAATTGTTGGGATTCAAATTCATGTCTTTAGAAACCCAACATGAAATCCTCATCACTAAATTACAACCACACTCTCTTATATTTCATTAAGTCTTGACATGATTTATAATAAACATACACATCATTTATAGTAAGTATTGACATCGCTTATAGTATACGTCAAGCCCAATTATAATAAATGTTATTCTCTATTACAATATATAGTTATTCTCTATTACAGTTAATATTAAGTCTCGTTACAATAAATATTACTCTTTGTTACAGTATACATTAAGCTCTGTTACAGTAAACATTATCCTCTATTATAGTAAATATTCTTCTCTATTACAATATATATTTATTCTCTATTATAAACTATGTTAAGTCTCTTTACAGTAAATACTATTTCTTGTTATAATATACATTAAGCTCTGTTATATTAAATATTATTATTTATTAAAGTAAACGTTATTCTCTATTAAAATATATGTTTATTCTCTCTTACAACCTTTGTTAAGTCTCGTTACAGTAAATATTATTTCTTGTTTCAATATACATTAAGTTCTATTACAGTAAACATTATCCTCTATTACAGTAAACGTTATTTTCTATTACAATATATATTTATTATCTATTACAGTCAATGTTAAGTCTCGTTACAGTAAATATTATTCCCTATTACATTATACATTAAACTCTATTATAGGAAATATTATCCTTTATTACAGTAAACATTATTCTCTATTGCAATATATGTTTATTCTCCATTACACCCTATGTTAAGCCTCTTTACAGTAAATATTATTCCTTGTTACAGTATACATTAAGTCCTGTTACAGTAAACATTATCCTCTATAATAGTAAACGTTATTCTCTATTACAATATATGTTTATTCTTTATTAAAGTCTATGTTAAGTCTCGTTATAATAAACTAATATTATTTCCTATTACAGTATACATTAAGTTCTATTATAATAAACATTATCCTCTATTACAATGAACGTTATTATCTGTTATAGTGAATGTTAAGTCTTGAAAGACGATTCTGTCTTTTTGACACCAGTCTTTTTAGCATTTACTGTAACATGATTTAACATATAATATAATAGAGAATAATATTTACTATAATGAGACGTAATATATATTCACTATAACAATAGAGAAGAAAGGAGATGGTGTGTGTAATGTTTTCCATAACAGAGTTTAATATATATTGTAATATAAAATTAATAATATTTACTGTAACGAGACTTAACATAGATTGTAATAGAGAATAATATTTACTGTAATAGAGCTCAATGTATACTATAACAGAGAATAATATTTACTGTAATAAGGCTTAACATAGTCTGTAATAAATAATAAATATATATTGTAATAGAGAACAATGTTTATTGTAATAGAGGATGATACGGGGGTTCCCAACAAGTCGGCTGAATTTTCGACTAGGACGACCTCATTGCCTATGTCGATGTACCAACATGGCTTGGTTTGACGAAGACATCTTCTAGGC
The DNA here is from genome assembly GCA_014218235.1 of Colocasia esculenta. NCBI lineage: Eukaryota > Viridiplantae > Streptophyta > Magnoliopsida > Alismatales > Araceae > Colocasia > Colocasia esculenta. The sequence continues at coordinate 110,469,891 of CM024759.1, read as the reverse complement.
CGATGACTCGAAAAGGCTAGATTGGATCCCCACGGGTCGGCCAGATCCACAACTTGGCCGACCTTCTAGAGTCTAGTCCGATATGGACACGTTGGCTAAGGCGGCCTCCATATTTCCCTTGGGCCGACAACATGAGCTCAGCCAAGGGAGAGTATTACTCGGCTCGGCCTTGATTGAAATGAAACCCGATGCGTCCGTGAGATTCCCGAAATATGACTCATGTAACGAACAGAGCACTAACTACCAAGGTAACATCCGCGGATCGTGGGTCCGTTAACCGCGTCCATTAAGACACCGATCCAAGCGATCTGGCATGCCAGCTATGACCACGATCTAACGTCAATCACAGAGATCCCCTACGAGATCCGCGGGGGTCGTCCAGCTGTCACATGGGTATCCTAAACATATATAAAAAAAAGGCAGACACTCCACAGGCACAAGTACGATGTTCTATTCGATAGGCTATGTCATTCTTCTCGGATAGCAACTGACAAGAGCATCAGAGTGTCTCCCCGCCGAGGCCTCTCGGCGGGCTTTAAAGGTCAACTCGAGAGCTCGGAACCAGCATCTTACGTCGGCCAAGCGCGTCTCAAAATGGATTCAATGGCTTGGTCGTCTCGTCTCATTCTTTAGCCAGAAACACCTCGGCGGTCACCTCGGCAAGAGCTGACCCATGGACGAGGTCGCTTAGGCATTCATCAGGAATTGAGAGATGACGTTCGACGATAATTGAAGGCATGGTCACTCTGGCACACGTGAGGAACGTGGGCGTCGTAGTTCGCTAAACAAAATCGCTTAGGCACTCGTCAGGAACTAAGAGACGACATCGGACGAGAATTGACGAAGGTGTGGTTGCTCCAGCAAACGAGGAACGTGGACGTCATAGTTCGCTGGACGATGCCGCTTAGGCACTCTTCAGGAACTGAGGCGACGTCTGACATGAATTAACGACTATGATCTCGGGTCGTCATGAACAAAACTTTTGGAAGGATAAGTTCTCGGAGAATCGATGCAATTAGTAGTAAAATTCAGCTTCAACTCGGCTCGAGTTCCTAGTCCGACGTGAACCTGTGCGGCCAGTGATACGAGGGGTTCCCAGTAGGTTGGCTGGATTTTCGACTATGATGACCTCATTGCCTATGCCGACGTACCGACATGGCTTGGTTTGACGTAAACATCTTCTAGGCCGACGACTCGAAAAGGCTAGATCGGATCCCCGTGGGTCGGCCAGATCCACGGCTTGGCCGACCTCCTAGAGTCTAGTCCGATGGACACGTCGGCTAAGGCGGCCTCCATATTTCCCTTGGGCCGACAACATGAGCTCAGCCAAGGGAGAGTATTACTCAGCTCAGCCTTGACTGAAACTGTTATGTGACGGAACGCCTCGGCCAAGCCCGTTAAACCGATAACGTACTTGATCCGAGTCCGCCTCCCGCGAACGGGCCGAAGCCTCGCAAGGGAAACCAAACCACAGTCCGTGTAAACATAAAGGAACACACCACATTTTTATATAAAATCTACAAGTTTTACATAGCCAAATTTCCACAAAACTGAAAAGAGGTACAACAGCCTGGGGCATACCCCGAGGTACAACTGAAGAAAGTAAACAACTACAAGGCTACACTGCTGGAGAACTACACAGCTGGAACTACTCCGCTGGAGGTACTGACCCTGCACCGCTACGACGCGGCCCTGAACTGGACGCCGGACGAGAAACGTCCTCCTCGCCCTCACCTGTGGGGGTAGGGGTGAGCCTCTCTAGTCACTGGCTCAGTAGGGAACTCCCCCAAAACCGAGCAAAACAAACACCACGAGTACGAATAGTAAACAGCATCAACATTTAATATAACAGCTAAGCAGGTAAGTAAAGCTGTAAAAGTACTCACCGTCTGCCGACTACGAGAAACAACAGTAATAATTAAATGGCAAACCAGTACAGGTGTACAAGCTAAAGTAGAGACAGCCAACACGAGCCACGTGAACTGGTTCGCGACACCAGAAACTGACTCGGACAAACTAACACAGGTCTACCTCTCAGTCTCGCAGCCACGGACGAAAGGTCCAACTGCCGCTCCACGTAAAAAGGTCAAGCAACTGTGGAGACCAACTAAACACCACTACCTGCAGACCACACGGTCACAGGCCCGTGCCTGGCACCTCTAGAGATCCTGGCCCGGAACTCTCTGGAGTGAGGCACTGGAAAAGGACTAGCTGGGGTCCAGTACGTCTACTGGTGTCCGTACCCCCAACTACGAGCGCGCTACAAGTGACTAGAAACAAACACAAGTGTCACTGTCCCACTGTCGTCTTTCCCTCTGCCGGACGTACAACTCTAACACAAGAGTGAGGGTGTCCAGGTCAGACGACACAGACCTCGACGGTACAACACAAGTACCGGGACAAAGCCCCGAGCTAACAGTCTGGCTCACAAAGAACCTGGGGCACCCAACTGGAGAGGTAACCACGGTAGGCGTCGTACTACTCGCTACGTACACAAAACCACGTGCACATCACACACAAACCACGTGAAACCTCACGTAAACCACAAGTAATCACTGGTTCACCACACGTAAACCCAACTGACTCGCGTAAACAACGCACAGTCACCGAAGTAAACAACTAACAGCATACTTTGTATGCTAAACACGTAAACCATGTGCACTCAGTGCACCTCATGCGTCAACACACATGCATTATCAATAATTATCATAATTCAGTCTTTGCTGTTCATAGCCAGTAGGCGGCAACATCGATTGCCGCTTACACCAAGTCAACGGCAAGGGACCTGACCGTTAACATCCTGGTTGAGGAGCTTGGCGATAAGCGATGTTGACGCCAAGTTCTTCGGCCATTTACCCTGCAGAAACTCTAATCCGGTCCTGCGGGTTTTCTAACTGTTTTAACTACTGAAAAACATGCAATGCAATTCCTTTAGCATGCTAATACCCAATATAACCCATTAGAACATGCTTCGTGCATTAAACTACTCAAACCACCCATTATTCCGTATGGTGCAACTTTATCCAAACATGCATTATCATGCTGGTTCAAGTGGTTATGATGTATTTTAATGTTTCTACGGAGTTACCAGGGTTCGTCCCCTACCTCAGAACGCGTTAGAATCTCCCGCAATCTCCCGGTTCACGCCGAGCCCTCCGCGAGCTCCCACAGGAATTGCACCACACCGCGACGTTTCCTCGCGCAATTCAGTGACGTCGTGCATTCTACGATCGTCCAACCGCTCCTCAGTACCTGTTAGAAGCTTCAGAAACTCCAGGGCGCGAAGCTAGGGCAAGAGGGAATGAGTGAGAGCTGAGAGGACTGCCCTCGGGTGAGCCTATAACCTGCAGAATTCTCAGGTTGGCGTCAACCCCCATGCCGCCAACAGCAACCGCCACCCTCTGCGTCCACATCTACTGCCGCCAAGTTCATGCAGTAAACGTCCACTAATCTGGACGCCTACAGTTAACGACCACCCCTGGCCGCCAACTTCAACTGAACAGCAGCAGGTCCTATTTCATTTCAGGACCAATCCTGCTCTTCACCTGCTCAAACCACACATCCACACCATGCATTCCACATAACCGACTCACACTGGCCTCACAACGGCCACACAACCAACTCACACATGATCCGCATGGATCCGAAAAGCACACGACGTTACATTACTATCATCTAAAAAGAAAATTTCGACCTCAAAATTCATAACACAATTCAAAGTTAAACAATTTATACATACATACTTTTATAAGTACTATCATCTAAAAAGAAAATACACGAGTTTACTCAAACAGATAGGGATACCCTTTAGCCATTTCCGCGGCCAACTCCCAGGTATCCTCACCACCCAATCTATTCTCCCATCTCACTTTAACTAGCTCAATTTCTTTATTCCTCAGCTTCTTCATCTTTCGATCTGTGATCTGTACCGGATACTCTGGCATAGTCATGTCCGGCCTCAGGTCACCACCTTGATATCTAATTATTTGAGCTGGATCTTCAATACATTTTCTCAACATGGAGACATGGAAAATATCATGCACATCTGCAAAATCAGCTGGCAAATCCAGTCTATAAGCTGCTTCCCCAATTCTTTCAATCACCTGGAAAGGTCCCACATACCTTGGACTCAACTTCCCAGACTTGCCAAATCTCATAATACCTTTACTCGGGGAAACTCTCAGAAAAACAAAATCTCCCACCTCAAACTGAAGTGGTCTCCTCCGCACATCTGCATAACTTTTTTGCCTACTTTGAGCTGCCTGCAATTTTTCTTTATTAAGCTTTACTACTTCCGTGGTTTGCTGAATCAATTCAGGACCCACCAATTGCCTTTCTCCCACTTCATGCCAGTTCAATGGGGTTCTACACGGCCTTCCATATAAAGCTTCATACGGTGCCATTCCAAGACTGGTATGATAACTATTATTGTAGGCAAACTCAACCATTCCCAAATGATGCTCCCAACTACCTCCCCAAACTAAGCAACAAGCCCGCAACATATCTTCAATTGTCTGAATAGTCCTCTCTGTCTGACCATCTGTCTGGGGATGATAAGCGGAGCTATATCTCAATTCAGAACCAATTACTTTCTGCAGACTTTTCCAAAAACCAGAAGTAAATCTTAGATCTCTATCTGATACAATAGTCTTCGAAATACCATGCAGTGGAACAATTCTTTCAACATAAGTATTTGCTAATCTGTCCACTGTCCAAGACATACTCACTGCCACTAATCTGCATACCTTAGTCAATCTGTCAACAAACACCCATATTCCATTATGCCCGGAATTCGACCTTGGTAAACCTGCCACAAAGTCCATCGCAATATCATCCCATTTCCACTGTGGAATAGGCAACGGTTGCAGTAGACCTCCAGGCTTCTGATGCTCTGCTTTAATTTGCTGACAGATAGCACATCTTGCCACAAATTCTGCTATTTCTTTCTTCATATGAGGCCACCAAAAATGCCTTCTTAAATCATGGTACATTTTAGTACTACCCGGATGAATAGTGTACCTTGATTTATGAGCCTCTTCCAAAACTCGCTGCTTCACCTCTCTTTCTGCAGGAACAAACAACCTGCCTCGAAGCCTGACTACACAATTATCATCAATAGAAACTCCTTCCATTTTCACAATTTCAGGTAGACCTGCATCTGCTCTCTGAGCTACAATGATCTGCCAATACAAAGATGGCTCTACATCACTAGCAGCTAGAATTGCCCGTCGCTGACTGCTGGGCACATACAAGGAATTCTCTGTTACTTCTTCATACAACTTCCATTCTTTAATCATCATCAAATTCATATATGCCTTCCTGCTCAAGGCATCAGCTACAACATTGGCCTTACCCGGATGGTAAGCCAAACTGAAATCATAATCCTTCAGATATTCAACCCATCTGCGCTGGCGAAGATTCAAATCTTTCTGCGAGAAGATGTACTTCAAGCTTTTATGATCTGTGAAAATCTCAAATCTCTCGTCATATAGATAATGCCTCCACATTTTTAAAGCAAATACAACTGCAGCCAATTCTAAATCATGAGTGGGGTAATTCTCTTCTGCTAACTTCAATTGCCTGGATGCATAGGCTATCACTTTACCATGTTGCATAAGCACTGCGCCAAGACCTCTCCTTGAAGCATCAGTATACAACACAAAACCACCACTCCCTGTCGGTAATGTCAATATAGGTGCTGAGGTGAGTCTTTTCTTCAATTCCATAAAACTTCTCTGACATTCATCGGACCACACAAAAGGCACTCCTTTTCTGGTCAGTCTGGTCATAGGTGCTGCAATCTTAGAAAAATCCTGAATAAAGCGCCTATAATAACCTGCCAACCCCAGAAAACTTCTAATCTCGGTTATTGACTTAGGCACTCCCCACCTAGACACAGCTTCCACTTTACTCGGGTCCACTGCTATTCCTTTAGCTGAGATAACATGACCCAAAAACTGAATTTCCTTCAACCAGAATTCACACTTACTGAATTTAGCAAACAGCTGGTTATCTCTTAACAACTGCAGAGTAAACCTCAAATGAGCTGCATGCTCCTCTTCAGATGCTGAATAAATTAGAATATCATCAATAAAGACCACAATAAATTGATCTAAATATGGATGAAAAATTCTATTCATCAGATCCATAAAACTTGCAGGAGCATTAGTCAACCCAAAAGGCATTACCACAAACTCATAGTGACCATATCTGGTTCTGAACATTGTCTTATCTATATCCTCCTCTTCAATTCTCAACTGATGGTACCCGGACCTCAAATCAATCTTGGAAAATACCTTTGCTGATTGCAACTGATCAAATAAATCATCTATTCTCGGCAACGGGTACTTATTCTTGATGGTCACATCATTCAATTTTCTATAATCAATACACATCCGAAAACTTCCATCTTTCATTTTAACAAATAAAACCGGCGCTCCCCACGGGGAATGACTCGGTCTAATAAAACCCTTCTGCAATAACTCTTCTAACTGTTTTTTCAATTCTTTAAGTTCTGCTGGTGCCATCCGATATGGAGCTTTAGAAGTCGGCATGGTACCTGGCAGTAACTCAATAGAAAAGTCCACCTCTCTGTGTGGAGCTAAACCAGGCAAATCTTCCGGAAAGACATCAGCAAATTCCCTAACCACGGGAACTGCTTCTACTGGCTGACTGGCCTCTACCAAACTTACCGAGGCTAAGTAAGCCACACACCCATCATTAATCAACTTTCTAGCTTTAATTGCAGAAATTAGAAACTTGGAGGTATAAAAAGGCATACCTTGATATTCAAACACTGCACCATTAGGATGACAAAATCTGATCCTTTTCTTTCTGCAATCTAACATTGCTCCATACATTTCAAGCCAATCCATACCCAAGATGATATCGTAATCTGACAACTGCAGGGCATACAACCGACCCGGCATCTGGTTCCCTTCAATCATAACAGGAGCTTCATCTATATAGCTCGAAGTGAGTAAAAACTCACCTGAAGGAACCTCCACCACTAACTCACAAGACTTCTCCTCTAAAGGATGAGCTATGCAATCCAGAAATTCTTCGGAAATAAAAGAATGAGAGGCACCCGAATCAAATAAGACTCTTGCTGAATATTCATAAAGAGGTAAAGTACCTTCTATCATATTTGACGCCTCTGCCTGGGCTCGGGTGATAGTCATAACCCGGCCTCTCCCTCGCTGCTGCGGTGCTCCTCTGCCACGACCTGCCTGTGGCTGCTGGAACTGCTGAGGCTGCTGCTGCTGCACACCTCTGCCATATCCATATTCTCTTGCATATGGACAGTTGCAGATCAAATGTCCCGACTGATTACAATTATAACATCTATATCCTGGAGGAACAATAGGCTGCCTGGCAGTGCTTTGCTGCGACTCTTCCACCTCAGGTCTACCACGGCCTTGCTGGAACTGCGGACGACCTCCCTATCCTCTTCCTTTTCCTTTAAGTGCTTGCTTTAATTTCTGCCCCCATTTACCAAAGCCTGATGAAGAAGGTCCTGCTGGTGCCTTGCCCTTACTTGCACCTACTGTCTGCTGCAGTAGCCGAAAACTACCTGAACCTAACTCTCCTGCCTGACGAGTCCGGATAGACCTCTCCAAGGTAGCTGCCCTCTGCGCTGCCTCTTCCACTGTCTTGCACATAAGAGGTACTATCGCATCCTGCAATTCCACTCTAAATCCTCTGATGAAATACTCAACCATCATGTTATTATCTGAAACCACATATGGCGCATAACGACTAAGTGCCATAAATCTCATCTGGTACTCTAAGACTGAAGAGTTACCTTGCTGGAGAGTTCGGAATTGCTCTCTTTTTACTTGCTGCACTTGGATCGGAAAGAATGTATCATTAAACACATCAAGAAACTCCGGCCAAGTGATAGCTTCTTCCGTCCTGCCTGCAAAAGTGGTTTGCATCTTCAATCGCCACCATTCCAAGGCAAAACCTCTCAACTGATAAGCAGCTAATACCACTATATCCGCTGTCGGACACCTCATTGTCGCAAAGACCCTTTCTATTTCATGAACACAGTGCTCAGCTGTATCTGGATTCGGCCCTCCTGAATAAGTAGGCGACTGCAATCTCAGAAATTTCTCCACCTGCATCACTGGTTCTTCTGCTAATTGCACTGGCGGTGGTGGTAGCACAGGTGCTACAAAAGATACCTCCACCCTCGGCAGAACTGGAGCAACAGGTACTGCCTCTTCATCCCCAGGTGGCACTGCAACCGGTGGTACTGGCGCCTGCTGATCCATTCTCGCCCGAATATCCATGAGGCTCTCCCAAATTCTTTCTATCATTCGCTGGGTGCTTTCCTCCGGATCATCTCCTCCACCACCCCAATCTCTCCTATCAGCCATTTCAGAGATTTCTACATACACAAAATACCAGACAAAAATCAAATCCACAAATTATCAAAAACCAGGGTCCCTACCAGCAGTGTATAAAAACCGAAATCAGGCTATGCATCTTTCTAATTCCCTTATATTAGCACGGACCTTGCTCTGATACCAACTGTGACGGAACGCCTCGGCCAAGCCCGTTAAACCGATAACGTACTTGATCCGAGTCCGCCTCCCGCGAACGGGCCGAAGCCTCACAAGGGAAACCAAACCACAGTCCGTGTAAACATAAAGGAACACACCACATTTTTATATAAAATCTACAAGTTTTACATAGCCAAATTTCCACAAAACTGAAAAGAGGTACAACAGCCTGGGGCATACCCCGAGGTACAACTGAAGAAAGTAAACAACTACAAAACTACAAGGCTACACTGCTGGAGAACTACACAGCTGGAACTACTCCGCTGGAGGTACTGACCCTGCACCGCTACGACGCGGCCCTGAACTGGACGCCGGACGAGAAACGTCCTCCTCGCCCTCACCTGTGGGGGTAGGGGTGAGCCTCTCTAGTCACTGGCTCAGTAGGGAACTCCCCCAAAACCGAGCAAAACAAACACCACGAGTACGAATAGTAAACAGCGTCAACATTTAATATAACAGCTAAGCAGGTAAGTAAAGCTGTAAAAGTACTCACCGTCTGCCGACTACGAGAAACAACAGTAATAATTAAACGGCAAACCAGTACAAGTGTACAAGCTAAAGTAGAGACAGCCAACACGAGCCACGTGAACTGGTTCGCGACACCAGAAACTGACTCGGACAAACTAACACAGGTCTACCTCTCAGTCTCGCAGCCACGGACGAAAGGTCCAACTGCCGCTCCACGTAAAAAGGTCAAGCAACTGTGAAGACTAACTAAACACCACTACCTGCAGACCACACGGTCACAGGCCCATGCCTGGCACCTCTAGAGATCCTGGCCCGGAACTCTCTGGAGTGAGGCACTGGAAAAGGACTAGCTGGGGTCCAGTACGTCTACTGGTGTCCGTACCCCCAACTACGAGCGCGCTACAGTGACTAGAAACAAACACAAGTGTCACTGTCCCACTGTCGTCTTTCCCTCTGCCGGACGTACAACTTTAACACAAGAGTGAGGGTGTCCAGGTCAGACGACACAGACCTCGACGATACAACACAAGTACCGGGACAAAGCCCCGAGCTAACAGCCTGGCTCACAAAGAACCTGGGGCACCCAACTGGAGAGGTAACCACGGTAGGCGTCGTACTACTCGCTACGTACACAAAACCACGTGCACGTCACACACAAACCACGTGAAACCTCACGTAAACCACAAGTAATCACTGGTTCACCACACGTGAACCCAACTGACTCGCGTAAACAACGCGCAGTCACCGAAGTAAACAACTAACAACATACTTTGTATGCTAAACACGTAAACCATGTGCACTCAGTGCACCTCATGCGTCAACACACATGCATTATCGATAATTATCATAATTCAGTCTTTATTGTTCATAGCCAGTAGGCGGCAACATCGACTGCCGCTTACACCAAGTCAACGGCAAGGGACCTGGCCGTTAACATCCTGGCTGAGGAGCTTGGCGACAAGCGATGTTGACGCCAAGTTCTTCGGCCATTTACCCTGCAGAAACCCTAATCCGGTCCTGCGGGTTTTCTAACTATTTTAACTACTGAAAAACATGCAAATGCAATTCCTTTAGCATGCTAATACCCAATATAACCCATTAGAACATGCTTCGTGCATTAAACTACTCAAACCACCCATTATCCCATATGGTGCAACTTTATCCAAACATGCATTATCATGCTGGTTCAAGTGGTTATGATGTATTTTAATGTTTCTACGGAGTTACCAGGGTTCGTCCCCTACCTCAGAATGCGTTAGAATCTCCCGGTTCACGCCGAGCCCTCCGCGAGCTCCCACGAGAATTGCACCACACCGCGACGTTTCCTCGCGCAATTCAGCGACGCCGTGCGTTCTACGATCGTCCAACCGCTCCTTAGTACATGTTAGAAGCTTCAGAAACTCCAGGGCGCGAAGCTGGGGCAAGAGGGAATGAGTGAGAGCTGAGAGAACTGCCCTCGGGTGAGCCTATAATCTGCAGAATTCTCAGGTTGGCGTCAACCCCCATGCCGCCAACAGCAATCGCCACCCTCTGCGTCCACATCTACTGCCGTCAAGTTCATGCAGTAAACATCCACTAATCTGGACGCCTACAGTTAACGACCACCCCTGGCCGCCAACTTCAACTGAACAGCAGCAGGTCCTATTTCATTTCAGGACCAATCCTGCTCTTCACCTGCTCAAACCACACATCCACACCATGCATTCCACACAACCGACTCACACTGGCCTCACAACGGCCACACAACCAACTCACACATGATCCGCATGGATCCGAAAAGCACGCGACGTTACATGTTACATGTTGGCAGCAATGCCCCTAGACGCCGACTCTAGTTTTCGCCCACCCATGTTGACGCCTGCATGGGGTTGGCGGCAGGATCGTTGGACGTCAACCTGGGTTTACTTGGTCTACGCAACTGCTGGAGATTCCAGCCCACTTGCGCCATTCTCTCGGCCATGCAACGCATATAGCAGTTCCCAATGGGTATATGGGCCACCTTGGCACCCCATTGACCCAGTAAAAATCCTATGTGGCCCCCTCCCATTGGTTGGAGCTTAAACTCATAGATTGCCAAGTGTGCAAGTGTGTTTCTTCACATTTAGCATCCTAGGCACCCTAGCTATGACCCCCACTGTCTATATAACTCACCCTCTGGCCTTCTAACCTGGAGGGGGGGATGCTGGACGTCCAAACCATGCCACTTTAAGAGAAGAGAGAGAAAGTGTCTCAAGAAGCTCCCATCCTTGTTCCTTCTCCCCTCTTCCACCCTGCGAGCGTCCAAAAGGCTTCATCCCGAGTTGGAGGAGCCCCACAAGGAGTCAACAACGAGGATCATCTCCCTCCTCTTTCTCTCTTCCCCTTCTTTCCTTCCTCTAATTTTGCATGTCACACACACACACACACACCCACATGCCCTAGGCACGTAGGTCACCTTCCTACACACCTAGAAAGGGGTTTCCCAACAAAAAACGGAGAGAAGAAGGGTGGTCATAACACTTGGCCACCCCTCTTCTCAAGTCCGCAACCGGTACGAGACTCTCTTTTTGTGATTGTTTCTTTCCGTCTAGGACGTTTTCTACACTTCATTTAAGTTTAATAGAGTTTCTTTTGTGGCAGGAACGCATCGTAGAAGACCATGGAGCTCTCTTTCCTTGGCCGGCCGAAGAAGGAGAAGTTGAAGTCCCACACTCATCCACTACACGAGGCAGCGTCACCGACGTGGTCACAACATCCCCTTGGGCACAGGTAAGGCCCTGGCGATCACAACATCTCCCTTTCCCTTGTGGTTTTCTTTGTTTTCTCCTCAGTCAACTCGGTCAACCGGGGAGTCAACGAGGTCAACCAGCAACCCTTCATCGCCAATGAGGGAGCAGCGACGTTCGTGAGCCTCCGGAGGATCCACAGTCACCGGGAGTGCGGCGCACAGATCGTCCACACTACCCATAATAGAAACGAAGCCCGATGCATCCACGAGATTCCCGAAATATGACTCACGTAATGAATGGAGCAGTAACTACCAAGGTAACATCCACAGATTGTGGGTCCATTAACCGCGGCCAATATTAAGACACCGATCCGAGCGATCTGGCACGCCAGTTGTGACCACGATCCGGCGTCAATCACGGAGATCCCCTACTAGATCCGCGGGGTCGTCCAGCTGTCATACGGGTATCCTAACCCTATAAAAGAGGCAGACACTCCACAGGCATAGGTACGATGTTCTACTCGATAGGCTAGGTCATTTTTCTAAACTAGCAACTAACAAGAGCGTCGAAGTGTCTCCCCGCTGAGGCCTCTTAGCGAGCTTTTCAGGTCAGCTCAGGAGCTCGGAACCAACTTCTTACATCGGCCAAGTGCGCCTCAGACTAGATTCAAAGGCTTGGTCGTCTCGGCTCATTCTTCAGCCAGGAACACCTCAGTGGTCACCTCGGCAAGAGCCGACCCTTGTTACATACGGTAACAGAGGATATTGTTTACTATAACATAGCTTAATGTATATTGTAACATGGAGTAATATTTGTTGTAATGAGGCTTAACATTGGCTGTAATAGAGAATAAATATATATTGTAATAGAGAATAACGTTTACTATAATTAGATTTAACGTATCTTATAAGTGATGTTAAGACTTACTATAAATGATGTGTATGTTTACTGTAAGTCATGTCAAGAGTTAGTGAAATATAAGAGATGTTATGTTGTAACACAAGTGTGGTTGTTTTTTAAAAGTTTACAGCTATACATTGTAAAATGACTTAACATATAATGTAACAGAGAATAACACTTACTGTAATAGGACTTAACATATACTGTGTAGCAGGAAATAATATTTACTGCAATAGAAAATAATGTTCACTATAACATATGTATGCATTTACTGTAACTGTTATAAATCTACAGTTTAGGGGGAAGATTAAAAAAATAGAAGAAAAAGTGAAAATTTAGAAGAAAAGAAAAATACTGATGCTAAAAGGAAGAAACTCGTCTTTTGAGATTCATAACTACTGTGCAAAAATTAAGTTGTATAGAAAAGTAAGGATTTTATAGTTTCTGAAATTCTGACCAGAGTTAGAAATTAAGTCAGATCATGACTCCTAATTAATTTTTCCAAATATGATAGGTAAAGATAGGCCTACATGCGGCTCCCCTACCCCCACCCCCCTTAAAAAAAAGACCTACAACACTATATGGCCCATTTAGACGCAGGGTGTAAATGAGTAGTAATAAATTACTCCTACTCCAACTCCCACACTCTTTTTCTCTTGGTTTAATCGGAAAAATGGTAAAAATATGAATAAGACCTTACATGATTTCATTGTTATTACAAGATAGAATTTAAAATAATGATGATGTGAATTGCAAGATAGTGATCTTAGTGCCAAAAAATTATTTTCTTCTCCAATTAATAGAAATCTACATCTTTATTATTGCAAGATCACTCTTATAATAAGTGTTTCGCAAAAATATATTACTCAACATGTCAAGGTTTACCATGAACCCATTTCTCATGCTAATTTTAAAATCAGTTGATAGTAGAGTTATTGCAGATTTGCTCCAAATTATCATAAACCTAAAATTACTTCATACACTCTTTTTTGCTGCATAAACAAACTTAGGGCTAATCTTGTTTACATTGGTTTCCAAAGCCTCGGATATATCACTACATGAAAAATAAAATTTGTCAATAATTATATATTTAGCAGTTGCCATGAGTAATTTATGTCAACGGTTAAAATATCACTGACATATATACATGTCAATGACTTTGTGTTTTTTATCAGCAGTTGACATATATATTTTTTCTTGTAAGGTATTCACATATTCATAGTTATCATTTTTCAATCAACGGGAATCTATCATAAACTAAATTATGATGATGTGGGGCTCAATCAAACAAAAGTTAATTTACAAAACATATCTCGACGATAAACCAGGTTTAACAAAGCCAAATCATGATAATTTCGCTCATGTTTACCATGATTAAGTTGCATGCAGACAACCCTTTGAGAGTGAGGGAGGGGGAAGAGGTGCATGGCTTCTTTTGTCAATTCTAACAAGTAACAATAAGAATTATGTGACTTCCATCCACTCTTGGATTGCTCACAAGCTTTATGTTCAAGAAGCTGCAGTCATATATCTGTTACAGTTTAATTAAATGATTTAATGATTGCCTCAATGTGAGACCATCTCTTAATGTTAATTATAAGACTGGTGCCAAAAAGATAGAATTCGTCTTTCGAGATTTAACATTCACTGTAATAGAGAATAACATTTACTGTAATGGAAGATAATATTTATTATAATAAAGTTTAATATATACTGTAATAGAAAATAATATTTATTGTAACGAGATTTAACATAGACTGTAATAGAGAATAAATACATATTGTAATAGAGAATAATATTTACTATAACAGAACTTAATGTATACTATAACAACGAATAATATTTAATATAATGAGACTTAACATAGTATGTAATATATAATAAATATATATTGTAATAGAGAATAATTAATGTTTACTGTAATATAAGATATTGTTTACTATAACAAAGCTTAATATATATTGTAACATTGAGTAATATTTACTATGATGAGGCTTAACATTGGTTGTAATAGATAATAAATATATATTGTAATAGATAATAACGTTTACTATAATTGGAGTTGATGTATCTTATAAGTGATGTTAAGACTTATTATAAATGATGTGTATGTTTACTGTAAGTTATGTCAAGACTTAGTGAAATATTAGAGATGTTATGTTGTAACATAAGTTTGGTTGTAACTTAGTGGTGAGGATTCCATGTTGAGTTTCTGAAGACATGAGTTTGAATCCCAAGAGTCATAAATAAATAATTTTTTTTTTGTTTTATAAGAGTTTACGATTATAGACTATAATAAGACTTAACATATAATGTACTAGAGAATAATATTTACTGGACTTAACATATATTATATAACAAAAAATAATATTTATTGTAACAGAAAATAATATTTACTATAACATGATTTTATTGATTTACTGTAATAAATCTACAATTCAAGGGAAGATAAAAAGGCAAAAAGATAAAGTGGAAATTTAGAAGAAGAAAAAAACATTGGTGCCAAAAGATGAAACTGGTCTTTCGAGATTCATAACTGTTATGCAAAATTTTAAGTTGTATAGAAAAGTAAAATTTTTGTAACTTCTGAAATTCTAATAGTAAATAAGAATTAAATTAGATCATCTAACAATGACCCTAATTAAAATTTCCAAATATAATAGATAAAAATAGGCGTACATGCGGCCCCCCTAACCCACCGACCCCCCCACCTCTCCTTAGAAGAAAAAAAAAAGGCCTACGACACTATATGACCCATTTAGACGTAGGGTGTAAATAAGGAATAATAAACTACTCCTACTGCAACTCCCACACTTTTTTTTCTTAATTTAATTGGAAAAACGTTAAAAATATGAATAAGACCTTACATGATTTCATTGTTATTATAAGATAAAATTTTAAATAATAATGATGTGAATTGCAAGCCAGACAGTGATCTTAGTGACCAAAATTTATTTTCTTCTCCAAATAATAGAAATCTACATCTTTATTATTGTAAGATCACTCTTATAATAAGTGTTTTTTTAAAACATATTACTCAACAAGTCAAGGTTTACCATGAACCCATTTCTCGTGCTAATTTTAAAATCAGTCGACAATAGAGTTATGGCAGATTTGCTCCAAATTATCATAAACTCAAAATTTCTTCGTACACTCTTTTTTGCTGCATATATAAACAAACTTAGAGCTAGTTCTTATTTACACTGGTTTCCAAAGCCTCGGATATACCACTATATGAAAAATAAGATTTGTCAATAATTATATATTTAGTTGTTGCCATAAATAATTTATGTCAACCGTTAAAGTATCGTAACATACATGTCAATGACTTTGCGTCTTTTTATCAGCCACTGATATATATGTTTTTTCTTGTAAGATACTCACATTTTCATAATTACCATTTTTCAATCAAAGGGAACCTATCATAAACTAAATTATGATGATGTGGGCTCAATCAAACAAAAGTTAAATTACAAAATATATCTTCACGATAAACCAGGTTTAACAAAGCCAAATCATGATAATTTCGCTCACGTTTACCATGATTAAGTTGCACGCAGACAACCCTAATTAATGGGGAGAGTGAGGGAGGGGGAACTGGGAAGAGGTGCATGGCTTCCTTTGTCAATTCTAACAAGTAACAACAAGAATTATGTGCTTCCTTTGTCAATTCTAACA
This sequence comes from Colocasia esculenta, assembly GCA_014218235.1. Classification (NCBI taxonomy): domain Eukaryota; kingdom Viridiplantae; phylum Streptophyta; class Magnoliopsida; order Alismatales; family Araceae; genus Colocasia; species Colocasia esculenta. Next base: position 110,453,570 of record CM024759.1, on the reverse strand, counting down.
AGTACAACAGTTTTTTTTCTCCATTATAATTTGTTATATTTTTTTTCTTCTTCTATTCTACCTCTCTTAGATTGTTTAATTAGAAAATTTAATGGTAAAATAGCATATCTTAATTTTGATACTTCGATACTTAAGATTAATATCTAACCTAAAGTCGGTTTTTGAGCTTTGTTCTTAATCATCTAGTCTTATAATACGACCACAGAGAAGAACCCAACAAATAAGAGATTTTTGTGGGAAAAAAAAAAGTTGGGGGCGCCCGAGGCGCTCCCAAAAGAGGCATTTTGTGGGGATTTTATTTTTATTTTTTTAAATTTCGAACTTAAATTATTTTTGGTATTAAAATGGTGGTCTAAATCACCATATCGAAATGCATATAAAAAAAAGATGGCAAAAATCTAACACCCTAACATTTGTATCTAAGGACTTACCGCACTTTATTAATTTGGTATGCTCGAGTTTGATAGCGGTTGATCTGACTTAATATTTTTTATTTGTATTTATATTTATTATTGTGATTTTAATATAAATTAGACCAAGTTAAAACATATTAAATTGATATGGTTTAATTTATGTTATACAGTGAGTTGCCCGATTTGATCTGATTCACAGTTTGGCCAATCATGGCGCAACATCCTAATTAGAGCGTTCACTTGTATAGTCAGAATACTGGTTTATTAAATAGACACAGTTTGAATTTGAATGAATAAATTTTAATAGAAAAAGCTCGGCTCATTAGCACGTAGCGATATGAAATAATGACGACTTATCTGCATAAATAAACAAATAATAAGTTCGATAGTTTCGGTAAAAAAAAAACCCGGTGAATGTTTTATCTGAGATAAGTCTCATGAATAACAAATCCTGGTGTAACTATGTGTTTAGCTATTCTACGGTTCTACCTATTTCAATTTGAGACTATCAGAAAATAAAAAGATAAAGTCTTTTTATATAAGAGTATCTCACCTAAGACCAACCCAAAATAGGGTTTTATGGAAGAAAAATATTTCTCACTCAGAGTGGACAAATACAAACTATTCTAGATATGAGAAATGCTAAACTCGTTTGAATGGGAGCCATTTTATATGTAAAATTTGATAGATCTACAATTTTTAGAAATACATATCTATCGAATCTTGTGTCCGGAGACAATAAAATTAATGTCGCTAGTTTCTTCGTCACTTGTCCTGATAGAAAAATTCGCATATCCTTCTAGACATATACAAGTGAAATATATCAAAAATCACAATACAGATTTTATCTACACATATATGGAACTTATAATAGTTGTATACCCCCATCAACTTAAGAAAATTCTTCTCTTCCTCCAAACCGGTGATCTCGCTGGTCATCACCCACCCCCACCAAAACTAATGAAATGGAAAATGGTTTAATAATATTATTTGATAATATATTAAAGTAACACACCAATCAAAATATATCACAATTCTATCATTTATGAGATATTTTTAACTTTTTTTATTTTAATTGTTGATGTAACATAATTTTAAGGGAGAATTAATTGCAGGTCCTTGGCAGGGATCTGACATTAATTTCAGGTCCCTGTCAGCTTTTTCCAAGCCATGCGGTCCTTACTTTATGCAGGATTTATTTTTAGGTCTCTGCTTTTTGTCCCCGTTATCCTCCCCCGTTATCTCAATATGTGTAACCGTTATCCCAAAAGTGTGTAACTTGTTACCCAGTTACACATATAACTGTGTTACACAGTTACACAGTTACCCAGTTACCCACTTACTCCGTTACCCAGTTACTCAGTTACCCAGTTACATACTTACACAGTTACACATGAAACTATGTAACTACATAGAAATTTTATAAGTTTGTAACTCTATAATTAGGACTTACCTAATTACATAGTTACATAGGTTTAGAAGGATTTATCTAATTATTTTATAACCGTTATCCCAAAAGTGTGTAACTTGTTACTCAGTTACACATATAACTGTGTTACCCAGTTATTAAGTTACACAGTTACATACTTACACAGTTACACATGAAACTATGTAACTACATAGAAATTTTATAAGTTTGTAACTCTATAATTAGGGCTTACCTAATTACATAGTTACATAGTTTTAGAAAGATTTATCTAATTATTTTATAACCATTATCCCAAAAGTGTGTAAGTACGTACTTACACAGTTACATATAAATCTTGTAATTGTGTAACTTATTACCCAGTTACACGTGTAACTGTGTCATCCAGTTACCCAGTTAAATACTTACACAGTTACACATGAAACTATGTAACTATATAGAAATTTTATAAGTTTGTAACTCTATAATTAGGGCTTACCTAATTACATAGTTACATAGTTTTAGAAGGATTTACCTAATTATTTTATAACCGTTATCCCAAAAGTGTGTAAGCACATACTTACACAGTTACATATAAATTATGTAATTGTGTAACTTGTTACCCAGTTACACATGTAACTGTGTTACCCAGTTACATACTTACACAGTTACACATGAAATTGTGTAACTACATAGAAATTTTATAAGTTTGTAACTCTATAATTAGGGCTTACCTAATTACATAGTTACATAGTTTCTATAACTAGGACTTACCTAATTACATAGTTACATAGTTTCTACAATTAGGGCTTACCTAACTGGATTCCATTCTGCCTGACAATGGCTGTCGACAGCCAGACACTATCAGGACTCCATTTAAACTATTTTTTAATAGAAATGAGATCCTTTTCATTTCAAAGCACACGGTCTTAAGACGCCAGGAGGAATCTACGTTAGCCCTCGAAAAGGAAAGATAAATTTAATCCAAACGTTCACATAATTTTAAAATATTCACCCCCAGACGTCAGAAAACCCAAACCATTTATCTAACTTAAATTAGAATCTAGATTAGATTCAACAGTAAATATCTATTAAAACCCAAGCATGCGATTTTAACGGTTTTAATAGATATTTACTATTGAATCTAATCTAGGAGTTTATGTTAAAATCTTAGATTAAAACCCAAACCCTTCTATTAAAAATTAGTTTAAATGGGGTCTTGATAGTGTCTGTCGACAGTCTGGCTGTCGACAACCAGGTTGTCGGCTGTCGACAGCCACTGTCAGGCAGAATGGAACCCATGAGGCAGCCTAAAAATCTCAGAAATTCCCCACCGTAATTGAACAATAATTCGGCTGGTCCAATTGTCTACATTTTTATATATTCAAATGATGTTTGTTTATATTAAGATTTTAACCATAGACTAATGTGATAGGTTTACAAATTATAGTAATTTTAGTTTAATTTTTAGATTTTATCTTACAATTAAAATTTTCCAGAGCGTTACACATACTTACATGTATAACTGGGTAAGTTACACAGTTACAGAATTTACATACTTACATGATTTACATACTTACATGTGTAACTGGGTAAGTTACACAGTTACAGAATTTACATACTTACTCATATACACGTGTAACTGTGTAAGTACGTACTTACGCAGTTACACATTTTTGATATATTACGAATTAAAATAATTAGATAAATCTTTCTAAAACTATGTAATTAGGTAAGTCCTAATTATAGAGTTACAAACTTATAAAATTTCTATGTAGTTACATAATTTCATGTGTAACTGGGTAAGTATGTAATTACATACTTACATGTGTAACTGGGTAAGTTACACAATTACATGATTTATATGTAACTGTGTAAGTACGTACTTACACTTTTGGGATAACGATTATAAAATAATTAGATAAATCCTTCTAAAACTATGTAACTATGTAATTAGGTAAGCCCTAATTATAGAGTTACAAACTTATAAAATTTCTATGTAGTTACATAGTTTCATGTGTAACTGTGTAAGTATGTAACTAGGTAACTGAGTAACTGGGTAACTGAATAACTAGGTAACTGGGTAACACAGTTATATGTGTAATTGGGTAACAAGTTACACACTTTTGGGATAACAGTTATAAAACAATTAGATAAATCCTTCTAAAACTATGTAACTATGTAATTAGGTAAGCCCTAATTATAGAGTTACAAACTTATAAAATTTCTATGTAGTTACGTAGTTTCATGTGTAACTGTGTAAGTATGTAATTGGGTAACTAAGTAAGTGGGTAACTGAGTAACTGGATAACTGGGTAACTGTGTAACACAGTTATATGTGTAACTGGGTAACAAGTTACACACTTTTGGGATAACGGTTATAAAATAATTAGATAAATCCTTCTAAAATTATGTAACTATGTAATTAGGTAAACCCTAATTATAGAGTTACAAACTTATAAAATTTCTATGTAGTTACATAGTTTCATGTGTAACTGTGTAAGTATGTAACTAGGTAACTGAGTAACTGGGTAACTGGATAACTGTGTAACTGTGTAACACAGTTATATGTGTAACTGGGTAACAAGTTACACACTTTTGGGATAACGGTTACACACTTTGAGATAACGGGGAAGGATAATGGGGACAAAAAGCAGGGACCTAAAAATAAGTCATGTATAAAGCAAGGACCGCATGGCTTGGAAAAAGCTGACAGGGACCTGAAATTAATGTCAGATCCCTGCCAGAGACTTACAATTAATTCTCTCTAATTTTAACGATAATATTACTAAATAATATTATCAAATAATATTACAAAACTATTTCTCCTAATGAAACGGGCCCTGGGCAGGGTCAGGTTGGGGGATTCCAGCGAGATCCGCACCTCTCACCGCATCTGCCAGACTGCCTCCCCCATGTGAGGGGCCCGCGCTCCAACGCACATGTCACACAATCATCACGTGTGGACCCAACGATCACGCGGTTCGCGGCCACTCCTTAATTGTACGCTTAGCCGCCTATCTCCGCTCATGTGTACGCACAACGGGGACTCCCAATGGGGCCCCGCCGTTTTTAGCAACTACCACCCAACGGTCTCTCCCACTATACTCCTTTCCCTCCATATAATTGAATAATCTGATTTATTTCATAAAATAAATGGTAAAATATTTAAGTTTATTATTTATCATGAGAGAAAATTACACATTTAGGTCTCTCCTTGTTAACTCCCTATAATAAAGACTTGACTTGTTATTTGCCCTATTCACTCGCCCTTATCCACCTCTTATAAGAGGTGAACTTAATAAATTATTGATGACGGCGATATCCACTCTACCTATATTTAGGTATTATTTGATAATATTTTTAAAGTGTATATTTCAATCATTTAATCATTAAAATTTTATTTTTACTCTCTCTCTAATTACCAAACAAGTAAAATAGATTTTAGATTGTATAAAAATAAAATTTAAGAGAGATAAAGAGAAAAAATATAATGATGATGTGTTAAATTTTAAACTTTTAAAAATTGGTGTAAAAGAGATGGATCACAAGTGTTTCTCTTTTAATGAACTCATTTGCCCACCCCACCCTGCTAGGGCTGTAAACGGATCCGGATGATATTCGGATCTGATTCGAATCCGTATCCGATTATCCAGATATTATTCGTTTAACAAATATCCGGCGGAGCGGATACGGAAACAGGTGATCCTCTCCGTTTAAGATCCGCTCTGAAATGAAGTTATTTTTTTACCATTAGATCTTAAATTTAATGATCTATATATAATTATAAATATATAATATATCTAATGTTAATCTTTTGTTTAGAGAATATTTTTTATAATTGTAGTTTTTTAAAAAATTTACAGATTTTTTTTATTTTTTATGATTTTTATATCACTTAATATATTTTATTAAGCTTATATTTCTGAAGTAGATAATATCAGTATCTGCTCCAAATCTGAAAATTATCCGATTAAATTATTCGCTCCATATTCGAATTGTATTCTGAGCGGATACGAATTATTCGATTAACTATTCGGATCGGAATCGAAAAACTCATATCCGCTCCGTATCCGCTCCGTTTACAGCCCTACACCATGCCTCAAGCTCTTACTTTTTTTTTTTTTTACATAAGCCAAAACCTAGCATTAGAGACCTAAGCATAGTATTCACAATTGTATTCTGAGCGGATACGAATAAGCTCTTGCTTTTTTTTTTTTACATAAGCCAAAACCTAGCATTAGAGACCTAAGCAGAGTATTCACATTCTTCTCATCAGTCACAAATTGTTTTTATTTATTCAACTAACATGTGAAGAAAATTTCGAGTTTTACACGAGAATGCACACTTATATAATGTTTTCCCATTGTGGGAATTTAAACTCTCACCATCACCCGCCACCATACACTAGCTCATTCTATAAAATTATTAAAGTGGAGAGAGGCAAAAAAAAAGGTCTACATTTTAATGTGAAAAGTTGATTTTGCATGAGTTCCATCATGTGCACAACAAAATTCTTTTTCTCCTCTTTGTGCTTAAAAGGGGAAGACGTATTTCCGCTGGCCTTTTTATGCGCGTCTATTAATAGTAATAATTAATAAAAGAGCTCCCATTTCAAAAATAATAATAATAAGAGTTTTTTACACATATATCTTTTTATAAGATTATTTACATATATATTCCTCTTATACATACAACATACTCTTAGAGACTGTCGTAATCTCCCAATACGGAAGTCAAGAACAATTGGAATAAGTAAGAATAGTGCTTTTTATTAATTGTTTATTTTTATAATAACAATTTAAAATTTATTGGGTCCAATCAAGATCGAATTGGACTGATATAAAATGGTATGCTCGATACCATATTATATCAAACAAATCTAATTTGGTTTGATACAACAATTCAATGTTGGTCAAGGATTTGCTTCGAATATTTTTCCACATCATTTTTAGTAGAGGTATATACGTAAAAGTTAACAAAATATTTATGTATCTTTTTGACATCGGTCGTGATATGTTATAAGTCTTAAGTTTGTCGTGCCACACTAGATCGGTGTTGCACGAGTCGATCTGATCCTCTTGACTTCTTCTTTATTTTTATTTTATTTTTTTTAAAGTGTGTTAGCTAGATGAAAGTATGCTAGTGCAATAGAATTCGATCTGTATTGTACCAAGGAGAATTCAATACAGTCGAGTCTCACGATACGACTTTTATTTTTAATATCTCTAAAAATAATTTGTATCGATAAAAAGAGTATACATATAAATATAAATATAAATATAAGAAAGATTTTTTAATATCTCGAAAAATAATTTGTATCTATAAAAAGAGTATACATATAAATATAAATATAAGAAAGATTTTCACATGATTAATCTTCTAAAGAAGGTATATTTACAAAAAAAAAAGCCCTAATAAGTTAGTAATAATAACAATAATTGATAAAGTGTATTATTTTCCACAAGACTTAAAACCCTTGTTATTGCGGATGGTGAATCTCAGAATCTATGTGGGCGGCATGAAAGCTCAGCTGTCTCTGTCCCCTCTCGCCTCCCTCCTCCTCCTCCTTCCCGCTCTCTCTCTCTCTCTCTCTCTCTCTCTCTCTCTCTCTCTCTCTCTCTCTCTCTTAAAGCTTTCTCTCTCTAAACGCATCTCTCTCTTCTTTCTCTCTCTACTATGTATGTAATTGCGAAGCTCTGCCCCACGCCCACCATCCTTTTCCAGACGGACATTTGAAAAATCGTGTTGGCAGCGGCAGGGGCCTTGCTCTCCCTCTCTCATCTCGCCAAATCGGGCCCCCTCTCCCTCCCCGACCCACCCCTACCCGTTGCGAGGAACGGAGGCAGAGGAGGAGGAGGAGCTTGGAGGAGGGCAATGGCGGGCCTGGCGGCGGGGTTGGACGCCTTCCTCGCGGCCGCGAGCAGGGTCTGCTGCAGCCCCATCGCCATCTTCATCCAGATCCAGGTACCCATCCTCCCCGGGCGGCGGTCGGGACGCCCGCTGGATCTCTCGTCTTTGTTTGTGCGCTCGGGTGGCGTTTGGATCTGAATGGGCGACGTTGGCGATGGGTTCCGCTTTCTGTCCCGCGGTTGGTTCATCCGTTTTGTGTGTTCCGAACGCGGCGTCTTTGTGAGGTGCTCGCTGGCGGGTTCCGGCGGAAGATTGTGGTTGCGAAAGCTCGACGAGCGTCTTTCTTTTTTCTTTTTCTCCCTGTCGTTTGTAGCTCTTGAGCTGCAAATGATTTCGACTGTGACAAAGAAGTATCTTTGTCCACTTTGATTCGTGTTGGTCTTTATTAGGCTACCAATCGGTATTCCTCAGGTGGCTCCCCAGTACATTATTCTAATCTGCCTTTTTTTTGGGCACTCCTTAAGAATGCTTTGGTGGATCACTCGTTTATCAACTACTGGTTGGTGGAGGTTTATGACAGATGTTTACATGATGGTACATTCGGGAACGGAAGACGTAATCCTGTCTTCAAAGCTGTTCCTTTAGGGAGTTGGAACTTGGGCCTGCAACTATAAACCCGAATATTTTGATCGTCATTTTTCACCCTAAATCTGCAGTAGGATTAGACGTTTAGAAAAGTTTGAGAGCATAAATGATTCTTATCACATTGAAAAAGTACATCAAACAGAGGACAAGAAGGGGACAACACCCAACACAGATAGCTTCATCTCTCTCTCTCTCTCTCTATCTATCTATCTATCTATCTATCTATCTATGTATCTATCTCTATCTATCTATCTATCTATCTATCTATCTCATGTGTGTGTGTGGCAAGTAGCTGTTACAAGAATCTTCTCAATGGAGTGAAAAATGCGGTAGATAATTCATCTTCAATCATGCTAGCTCTTGCAGATTATCTTTTAGTTTGGCCGATGAGGACTTGACCTCTATTAGGGATTGCTCCGTTTCCATTATATTAGAGATCCTTTCTTCTGTTTTTTTGGGTGAGTTCAAACTGCGAAAAAAGGAAGAACTCCTCCTAGGCTATGATTTTACACTTCAATCAACTTCTTAGGACTTTAATATCTACCTCGAACATTTAGTCCCCTGTGTCTGACGATATGTTTGCTCCAATTTGGCACGAGCGTTATTTTTTAAGATTCAAGAGTGGTTCCTTCTATCAACTTTTAGCAACATGGCAAGAAATCTAAATTCCATGTTTTACTTAGCAACATGGAATAGGATACATTTTGGCTCTGCTCGAATTATAATAATGGTCCATAGCATATTCTGGAAAAATTTAACCATGCAAATTGAATCCCTTATCTCCTTAAGATATGAGATCATTTTTAGCATTTTATTCATGTATTATATCTTTTATTAGCATCTCATAAAGATTGTGTATCATAGTGGAAGAATATTAATCCCTCTTCAATATAGAGTATATGTTTTGACCAAATTTAAGTTAGAATAAGAACTCAAGCAGTTGTTCCGCTTGGAATGCACACCCTTATTCTACCATGTCTCGTCCCATTACCAGGCCAAGTATATTTGTGTGCTAAGTCTCCTGTCTCTCCCACCAAATTCCATGTTTTTATTTCTTCATTGTACTCCCTTATTGTGATTATTCATCAATTTCCATGTTAAAGGAGAATCTAGATTTTCTGTAATAAGCTTCTTTTGATGTCTTTCACTTGGGCCTCATTTGCCCATTATTTTCATTTTATTGAAGTTGGGATATTAAGGTCCTTTGGATGGTATCCAAATTGAGTGCCTTTTCTTGTATCCATATAGGGGTGGAGTTGCTTTTGATGCTCTAGCATTAGAGCAGTTTTGTAATATTTCGTGTTTGTGTCTCTTTATCATTGTTTTTTTTTTTCATTTTGTTGTAAGATGCCTTCCTATGTGCCTACTTTGTTGATCAACTGTGTGTAATAATTAATAAAATTGGTGGTAGGCACCACACGGCCTTCATCCCAAAGAAAGAACCGTTCTTTTGATGATTGTCATTTGCTATGAGTATTCTGATCATTAGGCTTTGTGCTGAACACTAGCATCTTTTCTTCCATATTTATGCTTCTTTGGAGTTTCATTAGTTACTTTTCCTTGGATTCCCATATCCCATCTGATTTGGTAGCTTATAATGAGTAGTTATTTTGCCCCTTATTCATGGTTGAGACTTTTGTTTCTGTTTTTGTCTCTTAGGGCTGCATAATCTGTTTAACCCTTGCTATTGGATGGACTTTTGCTTCCCGTGTCAGGTATTCCATTGTTGACAACAGATCTGAATAGTACATTGTGTAATAGCTTAAGTGAGACACTGTATATAGTGCCTAGAGAAATAATAATAGACAAAATTGGTTCTCCTTCCTTGCAGGAATGACGTTATAAGACGAATGAAGCATGGCATTGAAGATGGTAATCCTTTTTCTTTCATATGTGAGAATATCAATGACCTTGAGCACTCTGCTCAATCAAGATTGCCAAGAGTATCGGTCATCATGCCACTGAAAGGTTTTGGAGAGCATAATCTGCAGAACTGGAGAAGTCAGGTGAACCCAATGTCTTGTCTTATCACAGCATATTTTCTTGAAAAATGTGGCAACATTTCAATGTCTGACATTTTGCATGTTTATTTGAGACTTTCAGTTCATTGATTGGACCGTGTAACCTTGGCATGTTGTGTTCTTCCTTTGATAAGTTATTCACGATAGCGTCTAGACCTGCAGATTTGATGTACTTTATCATATTCCAGTATATCAAAACCTGCAAAGTTATGTATTCAGTTGTGATTAATTGATCTGCATCTACATGAATTCCTGTTTTTGTTTCTCCTTTTATTTTCATGCAGTTGTTTTCTCCTCAGAACTATTGTTGCAAGCAGTATTGTTGCTTCTTGATGTACATTGTTTCTGACATTTCATGCCTTGTCCAGATTAATGTCTCAACTTTCTCTCTTGATTAGTTGATTATGCAATTACAGATTACTTCTCTCTATGGAGGTCCTCTGGAATTCCTTTTTGTTGTCGAAAGTGTTGATGATCCAGCTTACCATGCTGTTTCTCGGTTAATCTCAGAATTTCAGGTAAAGCATCCAAGCTTGTTGGTTGTATCACATGGGAAAATGACAAAAAAGAGAGAGAGACATTTTGTATTATCTTTTTATGGGTTTTAAATTCCCATCCTCTCGAGTACGAGCTTTTTTGATATTTAGGCATGCATCTCTCATACTTGTACACCATAAGGACTTTTCCATGTAGAGCAAAGATTCTCACTGGAATTGCATGATTCTTAGTATGCTTTGGTGGACACTTTTTAATCCTTATTTGTCTTTCTGTGGGCCTCTCACAGTCCACTTATTAATATCAATCTGTTATATTGGAATTTAGACTAGAAAAGTTTCAGACAATCAGCTGGAGAAATGTGTGGCTTTTATCATGTACGGCATATAGTTGATAGACTTTTTCTGATGAGGTGGTGGTTTGTTTCCAGGACAGCATTGATGCAAAGATTGTTGTAGCTGGCTTATCGACAACATGCAGCCAGAAAATCCATAATCAGTTAGTATGTAAAGTTTTATGATGTTGCTTCAATACTTAGAGTGGATGTTTTCAGTATTTCAAAGTGAATGCTTCCATTTTTAATAGCAAATATGTTGATCTGTTCAAACTAGTTACTTTAGAAACTTGCAAGGGAAGATTGTTTAACTTCACATTTACCTGATCAAATGCACAGCTATATATTTTAAAGAAGTCATCTTAATACGTGAAGAGTAGAGAAATATGCTAACATGACTTTTGGCAATCCTCTGAAGATTGCATGTGAAAAAAAATATTTATTGATAACTGCATAACATTGCAGTTCTACTTGTTTCTACATGGTTCGTGCTTTCTAGAAATGTTGATGCTTTTAAGATAATTTATGCTAGTTGTACATGAATATGATATTAGTTTATGCTACTTGTTCCCAAAAAAATAAACTTTTCCTAGTGAAGATAATTGTTCATGAATACCATTCTTTCTTTTTTGTCACTGGGTTAATAGCCACTGACTTTAGTGGTGTAAATTCCAACATTTATATTCATTTATTCATATTTACTTATGTGGTATGATCTAGTAAAACTAGCCATATATGCAGCTTGCCTTTTGTTTTGTGATTCCACGCAATCCTGGCCAACTTTGACAAGGTGGTCTAGAATTCATGACGACCAATATAACATTGAATTGGGATACACACGCTTTCCCACTCTCTGGATTCTGATGTTGGTCAGGAAAATTGAGCCAGATATTCTAATTGTTCATCTAAATGCCATTTTTTGCTATTGGTAAACCACCATATCGGTCACTTGTATGTCATCACACAGAAAAACAAAATGAATCCAAGGTCAAAAATCCCTTTCTTGAAACTCCATCTATTCTATTGGTGCGCTTCATCTTTCCAAGTTCATAAATTCTGATTATCTCTCTCATAGTATATATGGTAGAAATGGCTGAAGCATTGATGCAGGCACATTTCACATATGTGGATGCTTATATGAAATGTTCATTATAAATTATGTTGTATGCTTGTTCTTCCAAAGAAGAGGCAACTGATTTTTCACTGGACTGTTATGGAATGATTGTATAGGTTGGTGTTCAGAAAATGCACAAAGACAGCAAGTATGTTCTATTTTTGGATGATGATGTTAGGTTACACCCTGGTACAATTGGAGCCCTGACAGCTGAGATGGAGAAAAATCCCAAGGTCTGTTTCTTTTGTGCCTGTACAAGATCTCTTTACGAAATGCTTTTAAATTTTATTCTGTCATGTGAAGATTAGGAGCTTTTTTTGTCTCTGTGCAGATTTTCATTCAAACTGGCTACCCTCTTGATTTACCGTCAGGAAGCTTAGGGAGCTACTGTATCTATGAGTATCATATGGTAAGATTATCTACAGTTGTATACTGCTCATCACCTCCTAGCCATTGTTGGATGTGATAATGAGCATTTGTCATTTTGGACAAAGGAAGTTTCCCATTTTTTAATGTGCTGGGTGACCATGATTAGACTCAGTTGTATCCTATTTTCAGCCTTGTTCAATGGGCTTTGCCACTGGTGGAAGAACATTCTTTTTATGGGGAGGGTGCATGATGGTAAGACTACCATACCTTTTTACACGAGTATATGAAATACTTACTCAATAGTTTAGAATCTTGTGCTCTTATATTATCAGCTTTTATTCTCAGATGCATGCTGATGATTTCCGAAATGACCTGCATGGAGTTGTTAGTGGACTTCAAAACGGTGGATATTCTGATGATATGACATTAGCTGCAATAGCTGGTAATAGCATTTATTTTATTAAGATAAATGATGGAAGGTGCCTTCCAATATGCCATTAGCTTTATGGTCTTTGCTCGACTCTTCTGCAAACTGATCTGTATGATTAGTTATCTGCATAAGTAATTCATTTATTGAATGCATATAATCTGTTCAAGTGGAAATTATACCATTATGTTCTTTGGTTAATCTATGTGATGCATATAGATGAGGTCTTATCTTCAAGTTTTGGATTATAATTATTCATGTAATGAGGACACAAATATTTTTTTTTCTGTCATCCAAATTTTGGAAGCTTCTGAGAGCTGCTAAGCTGCAATAACATGTCCTATGCAGGGGCATATAAGAGATTGATCACCTCACCACCGGTTGCTGTCTTTCCTCATCCCCTTGCAAGTGACCTTAGCTTTTCCAGGTCCTTACCCTTTTCTTTTCTTTATGATTCCTAAACTGTAACTATTATGACTTTCTGACCTTGATGGCCTCGAACTATTATGCATTTGTAGATATTGGAATTACCTCAGCAAGCAAACGTTTGTTCTCGAGTCCTACATTTCAAAAGTCAATTGGTTGATGAACCGTGCATTGTTTTTCTCGCATTGCTATCTATCCTGGGGATTCGTGTGGCCATATTTTATGGCTGCAGTACATTTAGCTGCAGCTCTACGAGCAAGATATATTGACTACCCTTTCAAGGAAACAACTGCATCATCTTGTGGTGAGTATATTCCTTATCAATAGAAGCATTTTCTACTGAAAATTGATATCATAAGAAAATATACAAGGCCTTTCTCATTCCCACCTAGAGGATTGACAACAATACTGCTGAAAATTATAATCAATAGGAGGATGAAAGGTTAAAGTGAACGTCAATGTGTGATACATGTGTATGTGGTTGTGGCTATGTGTACTTACGTGTATATACACATAATCTTGGAGCTTGCTCACTGTTTGCCTATTATTGCGTCTATCTAGGCTTGGCACTGGTAGCTTGCTTGGCTACATGCACTATTTTGGAACTTCTTTCAATGTGGAACCTTACAAAGGTCGAGATTCAGTTGTGTAACATGTTATCACCAGAAGGGCCTCGAGTGTCACTTGGTTCATACAAATGGGGACTTGTAAGTATCTTCCCTTTCTGTTCATACTGAAGATTGAGTTGTTCACTTCACTATTATGCGAACCACATGACTGGTCTACTACCTTAGTCATAATGTCATATTATTTGCTCCCACTTGGTCCTGAAGACTGATATGTGGGCTATGGCCTGCTTGAGATCTCTCATGTTCTTGTCCTTTTTAACCATTACTATTCTGTGTCATTCTATTAAATGATTATTTGCGACGATGGTTTTGTTCATTGTGATGTGCTTTCCATTGCTCATTGTTATTTATTCTGCTGAAACTTATCTTCTGCAACATATTGAGAAGTGATCAAAAGAGCTTGCAATTGATGAGACCTTGGCTTGGCTTGTGGTGGTGGCAGGTTTTTGTTGCTATGCTAGTGGACAATTTTCTTTATCCCATATCTGCAATACGTTCACATTTTTCGCAATCTATCAACTGGTCTGGTGTTCGTTACTACTTGAGAAATGGAAAGATAAGCAAGGTATGCTGATCTTCAACTTATCATTTTTCTTGTTGAGAATTTGGGTTCCGTTCAAAAGTGTTAGAATCTAACTTTTCATATTGTGGGTATTATATGCACAAATTCATTTTCATGGTTTTCGCAAGACATGTAGAACCACTGGTTGGGCCCTTGTGCAGTTTTTTTTTGGAGGGGGGGGGGGGGGAGGGGACAGGGGGGAGTGGTGGTGAGACGGACGTCACTCTTCTAACTTTTCTGCAAAAAATATTGTTTTACACATGTTTACATTATCCATAAAAATGACAAATGTAGATTGATTAGCTTGGCCTTCTTCGTGAACATACCTCTTCTTTGCCTATTCATTTTTTTACCCTTTTACCTTCTGCCAATTCAAGCATATTCCAAATTTACATGCATCATGCTTAGTTGTGGCAATGTGACCTTCAGATCATTCTGTTTTCTCCCCCCCCCCCCCCTCCCCCCCCATCTGATGGTAAGGGATAGCTTGCAGAGTCCTAGCAATTGAAATGCATGTCGTAGCTGATGTCATCTCCTTATTCCTTTGCTGCTCGTCACATTTCTGACTTGCTCTGGAACTGCTTCGGCATGCCCATTCAACCGTATTCCAATTTGACTGCATCATGTTTAGTTGCGGCAATGGGACATTCAGATCATTCTCTATCCTTCCCCACCTTGATGGTAAAGGATAGCTTGCAGAGCCCTAGAAACCAATATGCATGCAGCAACTGATGTCATCTCTGACTTGCTCGGAACATCATGTTTAATTTGCAGGGTCCTAGCAGTCTAAATGCATGCAGCTGCTGTTTATCACATCTCTGACTTGCTCCGAACTGCTTCAACATACATTCATTTAGATCAGCTCTGACTGAGGACCCATTCTTAATCAGGGTTTGCTTTGGTCCATGCCAGACCATGCCATAGTCACTGATCATCTAAGACCACCCTCACCTTGGACTGAGATAGACATGGATGCTTCTCCTATGTAGGGATGTGCTTTTGTAAGTGAAGGTTTTACGAGTAAGATGAGGGGGGACAGCATAAATGAGCTAATCTTTGGAAGCCTAGTCAAATATGATGGATTTGTCTATGGCTTTTGGGCATGTCACCACTATGAGTTAACTGGGTGGATTGTAAGCCCATCATATGGAAGTGTTGTGGGGCATGGATGCAGATATTTGAATAGAGTAATCCTCCAAAAGTGAAGGCCAATTGTAGGTCAAGTGACCTGCTCCAAAAAGGTGGTTCACTGGGCCTTCTCCTGGATTAAAGCGATCAGTTGGTTAGCTGGCTTCATTGGTTGATCATCTCAGGCAACCCCATACCCTGGGACATTAAATTTCGAGAGCTGCTTACTACCTGGCAAGCCGGGTAGTAAGCAGAGGTGGGGTGCTCGGCACCCCACCTTGATTGGTGGGGTGTCGGACCCCACCACACATGGGGCCCAGCACCCCACCGATCATGTGGGGTGCTCGGGTGTTTACCTTAAATTTCATAGTGGGTTGGGTTCTTTTTCTGCAACTTTCTTTACACGAGAGACCCCTAACCTTCTCCATTCCCTCCCTTTTATTTAGGAGCTGGATTTGCACAAAAAAGTCCTGTGGTGGTATGGAAGGCTCAGATTCTGAGTGTCCCATATCCTCAGTCAGTATGTATGGTAAATAAGTAAAAGATTGATGGTCTATCTCTGTTGGTCTTAGTTCCTTGCTCTTACAACCAGTGCTTGTTTGCATGTGTATGAACCAGCTTGCGCTTTGTCAGGAAATTAATGGGACAGGATGCCTCTTGAGGCACTTGCGAATGATTCAAAGCCATATGAAGGGAAAGTCCCATATACAGATTTTTTTTGGTGGTGGAGTCTGATAGAGTACTAATTGGAAGTGAATTGCAGCACATTTTCATGGATCATAGCAAACTTTATGGAGATTATACCCCTCTATGTTGTTGGTAAGGCTGTTTTGTTATTTCTATGGATCTCTAACTCATGAAATTCTGAGAGGACAAAGAGGAGGATGTACTTTTGATTGATAGGTAATGCGGGGGCAGGGATTTGAACCTGGGGGTTACTAAGATGTATATGCAGGGCCTTAACCACTTGGACACTCCTTGTTTACAGGACAAAGAAGAGGTAGCAATAGCACAACTCCATATTTTCCTAGAGCATTTTTTGATTCATGTGTATCTTTTGCTTCTACATCGTCGCTTTAGTAGACAACAAAGAAAGATGCCTCTGTCAAGTTTTTCCCTTGAAGAGTCTTCCTATGGAGTAATAGAAACATATGCCATAACAGCCCTCTCTATTTCATTGTGCCAGATCGTGTGGTCTCTGCCTTACATGTCCCAGTAGAGTTCTTTAGTCTGGCTGCTCTATTCATGAGAGAAACTGACTGAAGAGATTGTTTTCTTATCATGTTGTCTCATTAAATAGTTTCCAGAACATTGTTTCACAGTTAATCGTTCTCTTGCAGATTGAAAGATGTAAAGATCCCAATTATTCAGATTTAGGAGGAAAGCATCTATATGGAAAGAGGGGGTGCCCACCCAAAGTCTCGTTTCTTGGTTCCATTCTAAGAAGCTTTTCGCAGCGGCGCCAACCCAAGAAATTCGACAGTTAGCAGCCTCCAATTTGGATCCATGAAGCATTTTCCATCCTGACAGTTTGGTGGACCACCATGTCCCTATATGGGGTTCTTTCATTAAATTAAATACCCATTTAGTGATTGATTCTTACCTCATTTTATTGCAGTTGCCAAGGTGTAGATGTATTATCAAATGTTTTTGTAATTTTATGGATGTACGATAGCTTGCACATTGGAAACAATATACAGAGATCAAGTCTATTTGTTGTCTTTAGCACCTCTTTGCATTCCTAGCACAAGGAAGATGCTTTTCAAATATTTGGAATGGGTAATAGGCAAAGGAAAATGGTTCTATAGCTCCCTCTTTTGACTTCACTTTGAACACCTTAAATGAATATATACAAGTGACTCTCTTTTATGAAGTGGTCATTGTGTTTTTGTCAAACAGTGACATTGTATGTTTTTATTCAATGCAGTCGTGTTTGGTGTCGATAAATGGAGTTAGTATAAACTGATTTCTTGCAACAAATATTTAGGTGGTAAGACATACTCTTATGTGATTATTGTATATAGAAGTGACAAAATTTGAGAGCGGGTGTATAATAATCCTTGACTGGAGACCGGCTAGTGTATAAAACCATTTTTTTCCCACTTCTCTTTCTTTACTGTCTTATACATTGTTTCTCGCATCTGGATTAATCACATAAAAATGTGCCAAATCAACATTTTGCCCCGCACTTAAATTGTGAAGTAAATATAACTCTAAGAGGATGGATCTGTTGCCACTGGTGGCACCAAAATGTGCGGTGTCAACATCTGAAAGTGTATTACATTTGATGTCAAATTTTAGATCCGCTTAAATCATCTCTACTATCCAAAATTATATATTTTATTATTATAATTATTGATATCTAGAGTATAAAATGTACATAGTGCACATACATGTCCCCTTTGATTTGTGAAATCATACATTTGTTTTGATGTGGCACTGTACGTTTTACTTTAATAGGAATAAATATTATGTTTTGGGGGAGTTTTTCTTTTTCTTTTTCCTCTCTATGCTTATGCGGAAGAAATTAAGGACAAATAGTGCTGACTCTTGTGGATGGAAATCTTCCACCATCTTCCCAAGAAGTGGATAGCAATCCCTTGTGGCCGGGAAATTTAATACGTCAACACGTTCACAAGCATTAATGTCTTCATTGCGCTAACACTCTTCAAAGAGCTGTGAAGATGTTAATGCCTTTGTATCTTCACAGACTGGCTGCTTATATTGACGTGATGTTTACAGTCTCATCTTTTTATATTTGGGACAAATAATACTCATCTCTCTCAATACCTACCAAAAGATTTCCGAGTAAAATGACAATTGCAGAAAAAATTTACACAAAATAGGGATGGCAATATTGGATTTTTCTGATAGGGGATTGGGTTTTGAAATTGGGAAGGTATTGACAAAGGTAATAATTATTTTTCCTATGAAAATATCCTTACCATTAAATTTCATTTATTATGTGACAGATTCCATTCTTGTGTAGAGAATTAAGGTTTTGGGCAAAGCCACTTTTTACGAAAATTAGTCATTTCGAGGGATTCTTTTGCCATAAAGAGAAAAGAAAAGAAAAGAATTTGATGGGAGGAGACATGTAAGAGAGGAGGGAAGAGATGAGGGAAATTAGGTGGAAGAGACAAAGGTTTGACTCAAAAGGGAGTAAAGAAAACAATATATTACGGGTCAATTAGTTTTTATTACTACACTAGATTTTTGAGTTAGAGTTTAAAGCTTAAGATTTTTGTGTTATAAAAATAAATTTTGATGATGGTAATTATGTGGGCTGCTCAAAAAAGATCCTTTAAATAGTTTTGCTGGGGTTTAAAAAGATGAATCTTTATGTGAATATCTTACTAGATAATTTCTACCTTGATCAATTTTTATAGGAAAAATTAATTATAGGTCCCTGTCAGAGGGGGACCTTAACTGTAGGCCTCTGTCAGAAATACCTGCACAAAAAAATCTAACAATTTTTAGAGTTGTTAATTTCTAATCTCTACTTTATTAAGATCCGAACTAACGTTTTCAGTCTTCTAACTGTGGGTAATTATTACTTTAAAATCTTTTAACTTTTACTTTAACGTCTTTCAAGTTACATTTTAAATCATATCAATAGTTACTATAACTTTTTTCCTCTTCTTTCTTAACATGTTTCTGTTGGATTGGTGGCAGTAGTAGCTTTTCACCTAGAGGGGAGTGAATATGTGTTTTTCTTTATGGAAGCTAAACTTTTAAAATAAGAAGCATTAAAAGATGTTAATGTGTTAGTGTAAACAATCACAAAATAGATAAGAGAATTTATTCTAGTTCAGATCTTCCCTCTAATAGAATTCCTACATCTAGTCTCCAAGCCAATCGTTTAGGAGTTCACTATCTTTATCAAAGATACAACATCATATTTCAATCGATCTTGTAACCCCATATAAAAATATGTTAAATGGACTAAATCAGTAGACTACCAACAACCCGGACTATTCATTTTCAGAGCTCGAGCAGGAAAAGAACTCTGAAGTTAAGCGTGCTCAGTTGGGAGTAGTCCCAGGATGGGTGACCTTCCTGGGAAGCCTACCAACTGGCACGGTTGTTGGGCCAGTTTGCTGGTTGGGTCGTTATAAATGGTATCAGAGCCTTGCCCAGCAGGAAGTGCAGGAACTAAGTGCCACACAGGGCAAAGTGCTACACTATGGGAGCCACCTCTTGAGGCCATAATGGCGCAAAGTGCTACACAGTGGGAGCCACCTCTTGAGCCTGTGGGGGCCACCTCTAGAATCCTGCATGCCTGGGGTTTGATTATGTGCTATATGTGAGCAGCGACGAGGACCTCGCTTATATAAGAGGGGTAGATTGTAACACCCCATATAAGAATATGTTAATGGACTAAATCAGTAGACTACCAACAACCCGGACTAGTCATTTTCAGAGCTCGAGCAGGAAAAGAACTCTGAAGTTAAGCGTGCTCAGTTGGAGTAGTCCCAGAATGGGTGACCTTCTTGGGAAGCCTACCAACTGGCACGGTTGTTGGGCCAGTTTGCTTGTTGGGTCATCACAGATCTTCTCTTCTACACAAGGGGAATTACACTGCTAGTTACAACTAGCCTTCCTTCTACAAAGAGGAAACAACCGCCAAAACCACTTTAGCCTTCCCTCTTCTAGAGGGTACACACTCTGCTCAGTAGGTCTTTCCTTCTACAAGGGTACACTTACTTGAGAAGAGCTTTTATAGTAAGTACAAGGCTCAGCAAAACTTCAGACTGAAGAGGTGTACAAGAAGCTAGTAGTCTGAAGTAAGAATTCAAAATATGAGGGAAGACTTCCAGGAATACATTTCTCAGATGGATTCACTCAAGTGGTTGACAAATGAGACCTTAACACAACAGGTTTACAAAGGATGCTTGAGAGAAGAGGCTTACATTGCACTCTTGTAATTCTTGTAGATCTCTTGTGTAAGTATATGTCTCACACTTGATTGATTCAATGGTTGATATAAGTTGCATATGCAATCTTCTTCCTTTTATAGGCTTCAATTTGTATATGTTGCTTCAGACCTGTTTGAATGTAGTCGTTGAAGTAGTGAACGTTGCATGGTTCCTTTTGAGGAAGACGTGCATGTTTGGGTGTTCACACGTTTAGAGAATCTTGCAATTAATTGTTCTTATCTTTACCTGAAATATGACAAATACCAAGAAATATACTAGACTGGGTATAGTTGATTAGTACATAGATACTATGAGAGATTTCAAATATTGGCGTCTACCAACTTTACGTAATGTCAATAAATGTTCTTTAGAAAAAATCTACACAGGTTTATATGAATAAGATAGAATACGTAGTTGATAGAACGTGTAAAGTGGTTCTAAAAGAGGACAACAAGATTATTTTTCGACGCGTGTCAGAAGATTTTTCTGCAGTGTTTGACCAAAAGATCAAGTTCCAAACATGACTTAGACAATTGAAATAATAAACCATTGTAATCTATATTTATAAGAGGCTTGAGTGAGTTCAAGATATTTCATAATATTTAAAGAGATAATGAGTACATAGATTTATAACAAAATATCTTCAGAAATAGAAGTCACATCATGAGTCACAAAATAATATTTATCAAGAAATATTTGATTAGAATTATGGAGATTAAAATATAGGTCATTTTTACAAGATATTATTTTTAATCATGACAATGACAAGATGTGATAATAAATGTCAATGACTTGAAATTCAATGAAAATACAAAGTGCTACTTCGCATATAACAAAGTGGGACTTCGATTGGTTCAGAATACAATGTAGTTAGTCAAAGTGGGACTTCGACTTGTTCAGAATACAACGTAGTCAGTTGAAGTGGGACTTCGTATATGATTTCGAATATGATGAAGTGAACATTCGGATATGACAAAGTGGGAGTTCGATTGTTTCAGAGAATAAGACAATTAGTCAAATTGGGACTTCGGCTGATCCAAAATATAACGTAGTCAGTCGAAGTGGGACTTCGTATATCGTCAAAGTAAAATTTACATATGATAATGTGAAACTTCGGATATAACGAAATAAAATTCGTATATTGATGAAGTAAGTTTCGTATATGACGAAGTTATTTTCATATATCGATGAAGTAAGTTTCACATATTGATGAAGTAAGCTTCACATATAATGATATGTTTTAAAAATAGTCAATGATAATGTTAGGAAAATCAATTTATTTGAAGATATTATTTTCATTTATTATTTTGTCATCATTAAAACTAATTAAATATCATGATTTGATTTGAAGATATTATTTTATAAAAAACTAATTAAATATCATGGTCTGATTTGTGAATATTTCAATATATTTGAACAGTGGTTCAACAGTTTCTTCTTCTACTTTAACTGGTTTCTTCACCTACTTTAACATACTACAACTACTACTTTAACAAATAGCTTCGACTTTAACAATTATAACTACTATTTTAACACATTACAACTACTACTTTAAGAGACCAGACATTTTAACTTATTTTCTCTTCTTTTTTAATAGATATTTTCTTATTTAACATGTTTGCTCATCTACTTTAACTGGTTTACTCTTCTACTTTAACTGGTTTCCTCTCTTACTTTAAAACCTTTAAACTTAGATTTTAAGTCATACTAACAGTGACATTAAGTTTCACATATTTTAACTCACCATCACACAAATTTTAACGACTTTGAACTCTTACTTTAACACATTCGAACACTTACTTTAACCTCTTCAAATGTAGACTTTAATTTATGTCAATAGTTAATTTAAGTCTTACACACTTTAACTCAGTTATCACACATACTTTAACATATCTAAACTCTTATTTTATTATTTTAGAATATAGACTTTAAGTCATGTTAATAGTGACTTTAAGTCTCACATATTTTAATTAATCGTTATACATATTTTAATATTTTAGAACTCTTATTTTAATACATTCAAACTTAGACTTTAAGTTATGCTAATAGTTATATTTTGAATTATATCAATATTATTTTAAATCCTACATACTTTAACTTATTGTCACACATATTTTAACAAATTCGAGTTCTTATTTTAATGCTTAAAACTTAAACTTTAAGTGCTGCTAAAATATGAATACAGTAGTCATACATATCTCATAACACAAAAATAGGCGAAATAGTAAAACATGGAAAAAAATAGAAGACAAAAATTATCTTTTCAGAGAATAATTTAAAAATCTACCAAAAGAAGAGACTGTTTGAGGTATTTTTTTCTGAGAGAGACTAGAAAATAAATCCCATCTCGGACATAGACTTATAATTAATTTACCATTATTTATATGAACTAACTTATTATTTACACAATTAAAAATCTGCCCTCTTTCGTACCACGTGATCCACAATTTACCACCACCTCATGGACCCCAGGTGAGGTCCACAAAATCTGCGCCCTCGGATCTCCATCAGACCGCACAAAACATTTGCCAATTTCCAGCCGCCCGATCCACATCGCACGGTTCGTTCCCACCTGCCCGATAGATTCCCGTGCGCGCCAGGTCGTCGAGATCTCGGCCCCCCCGTCACGACATGAGATTTTCCCACGATATCGCGCGACCCTTTGTTGGGGTTTAGAGACAAATAGCCGCACCGCACGCGGGCGCTGGACCAATGACAGGCTAAGGATTTGCCGTTAAAATGATCTATTGGTCGGGCCCAACCTTTCAAGGACCAAACAGGTCACCCGTCTTCGTGTCGGCCCCATATCTTTTAACACACCGCCCGACCCACCCGTTTCGAGCGCCCGTAGTCCTCGTCGCGTCCTGTCTCTCTCTCTCTCTAACCCATCTATCTCTCTCTCTCTCTCGCTCTCTCTCTAACCCATCTTTCTCTCTCTAAGGCATTTCTCTGCGACTGCGAGTGCGAGCACCGTTCTCCTCGGGGTCTTCTTCTTTGTTCGTGCGAGAAAGCAGAGAGGAATCGCCTTAGCAGAGGGAATCTGGAAGGGAATCTGTCGCCGTCTTCTCCCTGCCTTCCGCCGTCTACTTCTCCGGCAAGGCCCTGTCCCCCCTTTTTCTGGTTCCGACCCGCGCCTGCGAATCCGGAAGTTTCATAGGATCACACGGGTGGGAGATACATATATATATATATCAGAATAAATCGGAGGGAGGAGAGTGGGGGAGGGAGGAGCACGGGGATGATGCCGGCGTCGCGGTAGCCGCAGAGGGGGAGGAGGAGGATTGAGATGAGATCTGCCAGGATCTGAATGGAATCCCACACCGGAGAGCGCGGGGGCGGCACCAGCAGCGGATCGGCGTGCACCGGCGGCGGAGGGCCCCCGGCCACCCGGCGGCTTTGCGGCTTTGAGTTTGCGCTCGGCGGGGGTTGATCGGGTTGTTGGAGGCCGTTCTTTTTTTTTTCTTCCCTTTTTTGGGATTTTTTATCTGGTTCTTGTACTTGTGCTGTTTAGGGTTTGTTGTGAGGAGAGGGAGGTGGTGGTGCGTTTGGGTCGGGCGGAATGGGATCGTCGGAGGGGGCCGATGGGGGAATCGGGGTGGACTGCAGCGTGGGGACCATCGTCTGGGTGCGCCGGAGGAACGGGTCCTGGTGGCCTGGCAAGATCTTGGGGCAGCACGAGCTGTCGGCGTCGCACCTCATGTCCCCGAGATCTGGGACGCCCGTCAAGCTCCTGGGAAGGGAAGATGCCAGCGTGTAAGTATTCGACTTCCTGCAACTCTTAGTTGGAGTTTGTAGTCTTTGTTTGTGCCCCTTTGTCTTTTTATTTGGTGGAAGTTCTTTTTCTGATACCGATCATGTAGCTCTGTAGAAGGGACTGGGAGTTGAATTTCTGTTATTGGTTTTCTGATGTTTGTGTTTGGTTAATTGAGTTGGCTTTCACATGCAGCCGTCTGGTGTTGAGTGCAACAAGCTCTATTGGATGGTAAATTTTTGGGGAAATTCTGGTAACGTGCAGATTTAGGCTTTTCTTAAAACATGCATCCTGAGCATTCATGGTGTGCAAGAAATTTGTATTGGATGGTTTATCTTTGGAGAAATTCTGCTACTATGCAGATTCAGGATTGTTTTTCCTATAATATGCATCCAAGGCATTCATGGTAGAGGATAAATTTTCCCTTAATGTCAGACAACAGCGGAATTTTGTTGACTGACTGTGGTCTGGCGTCTTGTTTTGTTGACGTTGATTGAGAGGCATTGCATATGTTGAATTGGTGAAACTTTGAACTTTTTGCAACTGTTGATTGCGGTTAAATGGTGTAGAGAATACCAATATTCTGAATTTCCTTTCTTTGGAAATCTTCTTTTAGTTGATGCACAACGTTTGTGGTTGATGAATGTGATAGGCCAGTTTGTGACATTTGAGGCTTGTCTATTTATTTCGACGAGAAACTAGTCTAAATGCGACAAGAGGCAAGCATGCATCAATATTAAGATTCAAGGTTCCTTGAACTTGGTGAGGATAAGAGACATGAGTTTCCCAGAGTTATACTATTAAAAGTGTTGAATGAATCATGAATTTAGGAGTATATATCAATCTTGAGTTGTTCTGTAGCCTGGGGGATGTGCAAGAAAATGGTTTCGAATAATTTGTAGGATATTTACTCAATCTGTTTGTATTTTCTTTCCTAGTAGAAGATGATGGAGGTGTGTTCTAAACAATTAAAGATGCAAAAGTAAGGTTGGTAGCTGGTTGTACTATGGGGTAAGTAAAACATCGACTAGGGAAGTGTAAACATGAGGGATGGGGGCATATTTAATTGTTTCCAACTCTGCACCTTGTTGAGTAGGGATGGGGGCATATTTTATGTTCTTATAAACAGAAGAAGTAAGCTTCAGAAGAACATGATTCTTGTAGCCGACCCCAAATAATGGGATAAGGCTCTGATGATGATGATGATGATAAACAGAAGAAGAAACACACACTTGCAAGCAGGCAAAGTTATGAGAGTGATGAATATATGTGAGCTTTGTATGTAGATGATTCTTTTCCCCACAGTATTGTTTTTTTTAGAAGATTTTTTAATCATATTCCACAATTTTGAGTCCCTCAACTTTCTTTACAATTCTTACTTGTTATTAAGCTCAGATTATAAGCACATAGCCTTCTGAAACATCAGAAATATATTTATCCTTCTGATGCATCTTTGATTATGGATATTCTTATATGTTATTGAACTTATGGCATACCATTCTTCTTATATCGGCCAGCCCTTTTTCAAGTGTTTGATGTCTGTTTAACTGTTCTGTAACGGATCACTTTCTCATGTTTTATTCTATTGACTCATCACCATGACCGTCATCATAACCATCACCTTCATCCTGTCTATGTGCATCCAACAATTTTTTTTTGGTGATATCTTTGAGAGAAAGTGTAACTATCAGTTTGCATCCATCAGGGATTGGTACAACCTTGAGAAATCAAAGCGTGTGAAGGCTTTTCGATGTGGAGAGTTTAATGCTTGCATTGAAAGGGCTGAAGCTGCTCAAGGCGCTCCCATAAAAAAGCGAGAAAAGTATGCACGAAGAGAAGATGCTATTCTTCATGCTCTTGAGCTTGAGAAGCAGCAGATTGAGAAGGTGCAGCAGAAATTGGGGAACAATTTCAATAATCCAAGCCGTAATCATTTCGGAAGTTTAAAAAAAGAGTTGAATAACAACTCATCTTTAGAATTACACCAGATGAACAATGAATTTATGGATCATGGTAAATCTGTTAATTCCAAGCCACTGTCACATTTGAGAATGCCGACTGAGGAAATGAGTGGAAGCAACCCCTTTCATGGTGAGAAGGACATCAATGGTAAAGAAATGAACTGGGAGGATGATAATTCTGAAGCCATGCCTCGAATGAGGGGATTGCAAGATTTTGGCCTTCGTATCGCTCCATCAAAGAGAAAGGCCTCTAGCTCTCTTATGTTTGAAAGCGCTGAGCATTCTTTAATTGAGAATCAGGATGATATATTTCCTGATTCTTTGCATGGCATGGGGAGTGTAAATAGTGTTGGAAATGGCAAAAGTTCAGCAGTCAAAAGGAAAAGATCACATGGCGGCCTTGTGGAAGAATCACTTGTTAAAAGGCGTGATAGGCGTCGTCCACTGGTTCAAGTACTAAAAAGTAGTGCAAAGTTATCTGTGATGCAGTCCTTGCAGGCTAACTGTGAGTCATCCTTTATTCAAGCTCAAGAAGAGAAGGACCAAATAGGAATGATGTGCCGTGCTAAAAGGAGTAGGTGCACCTACTTGCCGGCTGATTCCAGTGACTACTTGGACCATACTGGATATTCTTCTGACCAGATGCAAATGTTACCAACCCAGTTTGTATATACTAATGGTCTTCATGAGCTTGGTTCAGTGCCTGGGGAAGACACATCATCTGGTTTGCTTAGAGAAGGAGGGACTAGTTCATCAGATGGGGATCCTATGGATGCTGACATGGAGGAAGACACAATTCTACTTCAAGGTTGAATCTTTAACCATCCTTTTTATGAGTTTTGCCTGTCTTTTTTTCAACTTCAGTGCTTTGCACTCACAGAGCAGAGCTTCGAAAGAATGGAAGAAACTACACTTTGATGCAATATGCCTATATTTTCTGTTTGCTTCCCAGATATTATTTACAATTCCCAATTGGATTTTGACATATTCCTCATTGAAGTTGCATGAGTCACATCATGTACGTCCTCCATAAAGTGCCACTTATTAAATTCTAAAATATGTTTTGAGACTCTAAAAGTTACATTATATTCACATTTTCAGTTTTTTTGTGTTCATAGCACCTTAGAAAGAAGGAATTAATGTGATGTTTTGGGGTATAGGAAAATTTGGATGAGTTGACCTAGTGATAAATTGTGCCCTTTCAATATCAATCAAGAAAATCAACCATTTCTGAACCATGAGAAAAGAAAAACTACAATTCAACAGAGTATTAAATGATATTGAACTATTTACTTCCTGTACACACTTGCAGTTGTGCTGTCTTCAATCTTTTTCCTGTTCTGGATTAAGCTATTTATCTTCAGTTTCCTTTTTTTTTCTAGATTTTCTTTTTCTTTTTTAAATATCAAGCATGGCACTGCTTTATGAAAGGATGGTGAGATTTCAAGTATTACATACCTGATAGCTTTTTCATTTATCTCATGATTCTCATCTCTTTTGATAGTTAGTAGAAACTAAACTGCCATCTTTATCAAGAGGAGTCTAATCAATGCAGGCCTGTCAACCTGATTGTTTTTTTGGCTATTTGATGGCCTTTCTCCTCTGATCCAAGATTCTTGAGTCAGTTGGCTATATGGCAGCCAGTTGGTGGGCTTGGTCTGCACAATTGATCAAAGGTTAGATCTGCCAAGTTGAGCACATACCAACTCTCCTTTGCCCATAAACTGTTAGTGACCAAGGTAGTGATCATTACTTGCCTCCTATGGCTAGTTTGGAGTGGGGAAGGCTTTATGGGTTGCAGGTAGGCCAGGCCCCATTCGCCGATTCATCCCTTCCTCTCTAACCTCTGCTCCGCTTTCTCACTTTCTGACCTTTCTATCTCCACTCTTCTCCATTGGGGGTCTGGAAATCTCTCCAAGTGCAATCTCTCTTTATTTTTTCAGACACCCCTAATAGTGGCCTATTGACTGTACAATTGTTCTAGAGCAGGATGTTTATGTCAGTGCAACTGGATTGCTTCCAAGTCTCATCTCCTTTCTGCAAACTACTTAATTACTTCCAAGATTAGGAACAATAAGCATTGGATGAGGAATTTGTGGCTTTGCCATGGAGAGCCTATTCTGATTCTCTTTTAGTTTCTCTGATGGTGTGGCCGAGAAGAAAGAGAATGCAAATAGAGGGCTAATCCTTACCATTTGTATACCAATTTCACTCTCTCCTCTCTCTTCCATATGCACAATGCCATTCTCTCCCGCCTCATAGGCAATGTTTAACCTATTTTTAATTCTGTCCATATTTCATATTACAATTTTCTTTTAATTTTTGTGATGGAAAAGAGGGTGGATCTAACTTAAGGAAGTTTGGCCCATATTGGTTAACCTGGACTGTCCCTGATATGCTTTCTTCTACATCCTTCCTTCCTTTATGTGTTTGACCTTTTTTAATCAATAATATAAGAGAACCAGAAACTGCTTTGTATTTTTCATAGTTCTTGAAAGTAGGCATCCCTCCCTAACAACTCTGGTAGCTTGATATGGATTATATTGTTTACTTTTCCAAATTCCAAGGTTGATGATTCCATAGACCAGATATTTCAGATATCACATCATAAAAAAGATTATACTTTTTTTTTTGAAATGTGGATAGTACACAACAAAATATATTGATAGAAAGGAGGAATGTACAGGTGTAGAGGTAAAAGAAACAAAAACCTCTATACAACAAACGCCCCTCCCCAAAACAACCTGACATCTCTACTCAAAGACAAAAAGAGTTGGGAGCTAGATGAGTCAACTTTACCCAAATGCTTGGTCCACATACAAACCCTATTTCTAATAAATTGGAAAGTGTTTTCCTCAGACCTTGCTTCTCTCCTAAAAATTCTTCTATTTCTCTCATTCCATAAGTTTTAGAGGGTGGCATGAGGAATGAGCCACCAAACAACCTGATCTCCCTTGTTGAAATTGCGACCTTTCCAGCCACGAAGAAGATGGACCTTGTGAAAAGATGGAAGATGCTGCTGCAGACATTGACACATGAGATTTCAAACTGCTTTGGCAAAAGAGCAGCCTGTGAAGATATGATCTAAGTCCTCATCTGCCTCACCACATGGACAGCAAATTGAAGAAATATCTTGAATGAAGCTTGCAAGCTTATCACATGTTGGCAATCTCCCTTGATAGACCCTCCAAATAAAGACCTTAACTTTTGCAGGACTCTCGGAAGACCAGATCTGGTCTGCCAAATCACATTAAGGCCTCCATCCACCAACAATTGGTAAGCCAATTTAACTGAGAATAGACCGTTCTTCTCCCACCTCCATATCCAATAGTTTTTCTTGGATGAAGACAGCCTGAATTGGACAAGAAGAGAGATGAGCTAAATGAGGTTTTCAGCCTTCTCCGAGGAAAAATTCTTCTAAATGTTGGTGTCCAAGTACCACCTGAAAGAGGCTCCTCATAGAAAGATGCGACTGAGGCAGACGGAGCCAAAGATATTGAGAATAAATCTGGGAAGTTTGCTGCCAATGAAGAACTGCCACACCACTTATGATGCCAAAAGGAACACCTCCTGCCATCTCCTAAGGAGATGTTGATACTTGATCTGAAAAAATCAGCGCATTGGATAATACCCTTCCAAACTGGCAAAACTTTTAAGAGAGGAGGAATACACATAGCCCAGACTCTAGAAGACCCAAAATACTTCTGCTTAACTAAATTCTGCCATAAACCCCCTTTATCTGATCCAAGCCTCCACCACCACTTACATAGAAGAGCCATGTTGAACGCCCTGATGTTCCTGATTCCAAGACCACCCCTGCCCCTTTAGGGATACAAACTCTACCCCATGGAATATCATGCCGACCCTTACCATTTCTCCCATTACCATGCCAAAAGAATCTTGCTTGGATGGATTGCAAGGAGCTTGCCATGGCTTTTGGAATTTTGAAATAGACAGATAATGGGTGGGCAAACTATCCAATACTACTCTACATAAAACCAACTGTCCGCCAAAAGAGAGCTCCTTAACCTTCCAACCAGCAAGTCTATTCTCAAATCTTTGGGTGATTTCCCTCCAGTCAGAGCATCTTAAGGGCCCTGGGGAGAGGGGTAACCAAGATAAGGGGAAGGAAAACTACTAACTTGACAACCCAACAAAGAACCTGGACTCTTAGGATCCTCTTCATTCATATTGATCCCTGCAATAGGACACTTGCTAAAATTTATCTTCAGGCCAGTGATATCCTCTACCACCTCAAGCATTAATCTAATGTCCACTAACTATTGTTGCACATGAGGGATAAAAAGAACAGTATCATTAGCATATTGAAGATGTGTAATGGAGATCGAGGAGTTGCGAACCTGGAAACCACTGACAACCCCCTCCCTCTCAGCTCTAAACCCAAATCTTGCTAAACACCTGTGCCACAAGGAGAAAGAGAAGTGGGGAGAGAGGGTCCCCCTGGCGCAAGCCTCTCTCACTAGAGAAAGAAGCAGACAGCTGCCTGTTAATAAGGCAGACAAAAGATGCAAAGGATACACATTCTCTTATCCATCCAATCCATTTTAGCTGAAATCTTGTCTTGGATAGGATCAAGAAGAGACAGCTCCAACTAACTCTGTCGTTATCTCAAAATCCAACTTTAGCACTAAACCTCTTTTTTTCCCACTGTTTCCAATTGAATAGGCATTCATGAGCAACAAGGAAATTATCTTGGATGTGCCTCCCTCTAATGAATGCCTCATGAAACTCAATCCACAATCCCGTCCAGGATTTTTCTAACCTGATAGCCAACATCTTGGAGATGATTTTATATATGCTATTCAACAACGAAATAGGGTGAAGGTAAGTGAAATGCATCGGGCCCTGCTTCTTGGGGATAAGAACTAGTAGGATTTTGTTAACCCCCCCTCAAATGAATCTTGCCATCTTGAAATTCTTTGAGAACCTCACACAGATCCTCTTTGATGATCTCCCAACAATACTGAAAAAAGAACATAGGAAACCCGTTAGGCCCCGGGGCCTTGTCCCCGCCCAGAGATACTACTGCAAATCTAATCTCTTCCCCATAAAAAGGGGTTAATAAGAGCTTCACTTTGCGACTGTAGTAAGAGGGGCAGTAAATCCTCACCAAAATCCGGCCTGATCATCTACCCTTCAGTAGATCTCCTCCCTAATCAATATCTCATCAAAGGCAGCCCTTAACTCCCTCCTACATTGACTTTCCTTCTCATCTATCAGCCTTGCTTCCTCCAGATGGTCCAGGCTCTTGTTGGAACGCGGATTTTCTTTCACTTTCGATTTTTTATATCTTTTTGCGTGGAGAAATGAACTTTGGTCGCCCCGGAGGGTTTCCGTTCATTGTTCTCCTTTCGCTTTCTTTTTTGCGGGCGTGCCAGACTGTTTGCGAGAAACAGACAAAGATTTATTTTGCGAGGGGTATTGGGTGCGAACCTTGATACCCTCGAATTTCATTTCGTTTCTTTATTTTTTCCGCGTGCGCTCGCGTTCAGGGCGATTGGAGTGGTCGTGTACTGGACCGTTCCCCACCGACCGAAGTCGGTGTTTCATTTACATCGAGTATAACACTCGAATACCTTCGGATGCGTAATGTTTGTTAAAAGACCGTATGCCGAAATTTAAAGAAAGACAGATGACAGATAAATTTCCACAATTTTACTCAAGCTCATGTCATTTATACTTATGACATTTACATTGGTGCCTTAGTGGGGCCTTTTTTACCTCCACTGGGCGATTACAAGTATTTCGTGCACATGAGTGTCGACGACGGGGTGTTTGTGCCTCCGTCGGACGTTACACGGTACGGGAGATACATTAATGTCCGTGACAGGTGTTTGTGTCGCTGTCAGACAACGTTACCTCGACGCACGTCATTTGACGACGGCGGAGGACTTAAATACAAACGCTGAGAGTCGTGTGACAACCTGTGGCGTCTTCCTGCGGACGTGGCGCAATGCAGCCCGAACGCTGAGGACGGAACACCAACGGGCGCCAAGGACTTCTCCTCAGCACGTGCGGCCTATTTAAGCTCGCGCACTGATCACGCTCCAACTTTGCAATTTTTAGCCAAAGCAGAGTCGACAGGTGGTAGTCGTTCGGATCTTGGGCCGAAAATGGCGTCTCTTCAAATGGGGGTATGCCCCCCCTATTTATAGGATTTGTGGGGGGCATACCGGCGGGGGTACCCTCCCCGAGGTCTCGTGGGCACGAGCGTTGAGGTGGCGGAACGAACCGGCGGGAGTGCTTCGCAAAGGGTCGGACTGGCGGAGGGGGCCGCAGTTAGGTACCCTGACCGGCGCCCCTCTGGCTGGCGGGGACCGAACCGGCGCACCCCCCTGCTGGCGCGGGGGCGAACTGGCCCCCCCCCTGCTGGCGCGGGGGCGAACCGCGCCCCCCCTGCTGGCGGGGGGCCGAACCGGCGCACCCCCCCTGCTGGCGCGGGGGCGAACCGGCGACCCCCTGCTGGCGAGGGGGCTGACCGGCGCCCCTGTGGGGGGCGCGAACCGGCGGCCCCCCTCACTGGCGAGGGGGGGCTGACCGGCGCCCCTGTGGGGGGCGCGAACCGGCGGCCTCCCTCACCGGCGAGGGGGCTGACCGGCGCCCCTGTGGGGGGCGCGAACCGGCGGCCCCCCTCACTGGCGAGGGGGCTGACCGGCGCCCCTGTGGGGGTTTCCTCTTGGCCCACCACTATTTAAGGTGGGGCCTTCTTCATTTCAGATCATTTTCTCCGTACTTTCCGGGAGAAAACTCGGGAGAGAGCTCTGTGGGCCTCCCTTGGTTGTTGGTTGACGACCGCGCACGCGCGCACGTGCACCGCTCACACTTCCTCGGCCGTCCCACGTGCGTTTGTCCTCATTTTTGAGGAACACGTGCATTCGATCTCCTGGAACCCTTCGGCTTCGGGCGCAACTTCGAACTCCGCTCCGGACGTGGATTTTCTGACATCCGGGGTACGTGTCCTTCGTCGACGAAGAATTTCTCGGGCATCTCGCTTCCGGGTCGTCCCGGATTGACGCGAGTATTCGGAGTTGTTTGTTCCGACGTCCGAACGGGAGAGACCGGGAGTTTGTTCCCGGTTCCCCCAGGGCGTATTCGTTGCCCGGGGTTTGTTTAAGCCCCGATATTTTCGGGTTCAACAGCTCTCTACTGTCTGTCTCAACATTGTCTCCTTTTGCTGTCTCCTAGGAATTCTCTTGGTGACCCCCCATTCCTTCAAAGCTTGAGCAGTCTTTTTCAGCTTGCTAATGAAGATGGCCATAGCATTACCCCAATGGTCCCGACCACACCAAGTGGAAGTCACTATGTGGATGAAATTTGAGTCCCTCAGCCAAAACTTCTCCAACTTGAACCGATTTTTCCAATTTCCTTGACGATGTATTGAGGAGAATAGGTTTATGATCCGAAGTTGTGTGAGGAGGGACAGACGCCTGAACACTTGGGAAATGATCCTCCTAATTTGTTGAGATCAAAAATCTATCAAGTCTGGAACATGTGAGCTTCTCCCTAAAATTGGACCAGGTGAAATGAGCATTCCCCAATCCAATATCGATGAGACTTGCCTGATGAATGAACTCCCAGAAGTCCTCTATATCTCCTGAGTGCTCCTGGTTATTCGATCTCTCTGAGGGATGAAGAACTGTGTTGAAATCACCAACTAAACACCACGGACCGCCTGAACCCTGATGAGTCTCCAAAAGAAATTCCCAAAATTCTCTCTTTTCTTATCGACTGAGATCCATAAACACCTAAGAAATCCCATGAAAAGCCATCTGACAGGAACCAGAAATGAAGAGAAATATCCCACCTCCCTACATGTCTATTGGCTGCAATCTCCTCCACCTCATAAGAGTTTCACATGACAATGATCCCTTCTGTCCTTCCCACCGCAGGGGAGGCCACCTCCTGAGTAAGTCTGGTGCCCCCGAGCTCCCTCATTAAGTTCACCCCATCTCCCCCCAATTTAGTCTCTTGCAATCAAAGAATATCAGCCCTCCCTTTATACACCAGCTCCTTAACTACTTTAAGCTTCTCCCTCCCCTCCCCTGATCCCCTTGACATTCCTGGATATAATCTTCATTTATCGAAAAGATCCTCCCTTCTCTTCTCTCCCCCTGACTGTTCCCACTCACTACCTCTCGTGGCAGCTCCATATTTCCCCCCTCTACCATATGGTTCCGTTTCTCCTTCTTAGCAGACCTGGCCAACTTATCCACCAGCTCTCTGAAATGCTCCTCCGAGATCTTCTCTACGACAGCCAACAACTCCCTTCCTTCATCCATCCCCGCAATGTCCCTGAGGTCGATTTCCCCCTCCACCTCTACAGTCTCGGAGAAGATGGAATACCTATTGTCTTGCTGCCAATACTGGTCTGTGAAACCTCTCTCTCCCCACACGCTAGTTAGGCTGCAGACTTGTTCTGCATGAAGTGGTCATGGGCAATCCCTGGCTCGACTGATGGGATCAGACCATGTGGCAGAAGAGGTAGGCCGTTGTCCGCGATACACCATCCACCCCCCCCCCCCCTTCCCCCCAAACGATTCCTTCGACCTCCCCTTGATTGTGAAGTCCGCTGGCACCCTGTCCCTGAGCAACAGAAGCTGGAGCCTGGATTGGACCCGGTGACCATCTTGGACTCTGACAGGTTCCTTCCGTTCTGAGCTCCAAAAGATGGAGATTTGTACCATGTGATCGATCGTCAGGGAAGACGTCTTGGCGATCGTGTCCAGTGTGGGGCTCCCCCAGTGGAGGGCTGATGATTCCGGCCACCGGCATCGAATGACTGGGGGGATGCACCCAAGACTAGGCAGGCGGGGCAACCGGGTTAGGAAGATGAACAAAGCTTGGATCTCGCGGCCTGCAACTGAGGTGCTTATCAGATACGGGTATGTCACGGGCCTATAAAGACAACCCGGTGACCCCCTCCGGATTTCCCCAAAACGGTAGAACTATGGGCAGGATTGGACTGGCCACACTAACTGGTTCGCAAATGACCGGTTGGCATTCAAAATTCGAATATTCACCACTGGCGCTCATCCCTTACCTCCATGCGCTCGGAGGGATGCCCTAAAGACTCTGCCAAGCCGCTCATAGGTTGTGGCTTCTTCTTCATCCAAATACAGATGACCATAGGCTCTCCCTCCAGCTCGAAGGAACAGACGTTCGAGAGGAGATAGGAAAGAACAACAGAAGCCCCTTCACAACTCCTCCGAAAAGCACGAACCAGAAACGAAACCCTCTCACCATCACAAAGAGGGAGAGGAATCTCCTCGATGACTGTGCCACACTCCTCCGACCGAGGGCTAGGAAAGGTTCTACGCCATCAGGACCACCTGGATATTTGAAGGAGAGCTCCTGACACAGCCAACACCCCCATGTCTGTCGTGGCCGCCACCGTGAAATCCTGAGTTCCGACCAAGAGGAAAGCACCCATCGCCACCTGAGATACCTTCCAATTGGTTCCCTACAATGCTTCTAATCTTCGCTTAATGTCCTTAGCTTGGACCTTGCCCTCCTTCACTGTCGCACACTGAGACATCGGTGCAACCACTTCTCCTTTTCCCTGTCTGAAAACTCCCTGCTTCAACACTTCTCTTGTTACTGACGATGGTACCCTTCTCCCGAGAGGCACCCTTGACCACATCCACAAAAGACCTCCTCCTGGGGGTCTCTCCTCTTGGAAAGACCCTAGGATTGGGGAGGGACAAAAATGACTTGTGTGTCCTCTTCTCCAGCATCTGAAGCAAGTGGATGGCACACCCCTTCCGGCAAACTGACCATTCCGGAAAGGGTCACCGCCCCCCAAGGGGACACAGTTGGCCCCCAATGGTCACCCCATAACCCCAGAGCTTCTCTCACTAGGAAAAGCTAGAGAGAAAGGATTCTTCTAACATAAAGAAGATTATACTGTCTGAGTTCTTTTGAAAATTGTTTCCAAGCGATCAGCTTTTGTAGTATGGTAGCTTGCCAAACTAGAAATATTTATAGCTGCTTGCTTGTCTATCTTACTGAAGGTGAACATTAATGGGCTGGGAGGTGCCATCTCATGGATCTCCTTTATCCTTGTCCCCTTTGGCTACTGTTTAACTCATTTTTATAGAAGATACGGTCTGTGAAAATGCACATATTCTTCTCATGAGGTCACAGTTCTTTGCCATTTAGAGTTTTCTGCATCCAATCTCTCTACGGCCAGAATGGGAATGGCAAAACCATTTAAGCAGACTGCAAGTGATTTGACAATTTTTGGCCTTATATGTGTGTATCTCCATTTATGGAAGGAATTTACACGCCTCATATGTCATGCATGCATTTATGATTTCTTGACTTGAATCTTTTGCTGCGATGCAACTGAATATCTATTTAGAACTGCATATTGAACTTCCTTGCGACATTAATTTGTGCGACAGTTGATATTTACTCATATTAAGAGAGAACATAAGTCTTTCTTTTTTTTTTTTATGAAAGAAAAGACAAGAATAGAACAAGAAGCTGCTTAGGTATTTGTTTCTTTCTTTCTAGTGATCTATTTGAGATCCCCGTTGCCCTTTAATCTCCTTCTTTATGAGGTTATTTTGTTTACTTTTACTTTTCAGGTGATAAATTGAGACATGTTGGAGATGGTGCCTCTGAGGATCAAGAGACATTGAGAAAGATTACAAATGAGTCTGGTTTGCTTTCCGACTGCAATGCAAACATTCTTTCTAATGATGAAGCTGTTGGTACTGCTGATGTGGGAGTCTCCAAATGGCACATGAAAGGGAAGCGCAATATTCGTAATTTGACAAGGAGGACTATGGACGTTTTAGATGGAAAAGTTTCTGTCATGATTTCGGATAACTTCAATGGTTCTCTAGATGGAATAGGATACAAGAAGAAACAGAGTGTTTTTAAGATGGGTTGGGAAAGGACATCTGGACAAGGTTTCTTTGACAAAGATGAGGAGCTAAACTTTTCCAATGAGGATGAAATTCTTGAGAAAAAGATTGACAAGAAGTTGGTTGGGTTTGTTAAGCAAAGATATCCCTTGATGCTAAAATCAGCTTCCAGAGAGCATGCAATTGGTGGTATTTCTTATTCTGATGAAGATTCCCATGAGATGTTCTCATCTGGTTGGGAGGCTGATGAGCCATGCCATTTGAATCGAAGCGCATACTGGGGAGAGTCAGACGATTGTGCAGACACACCTTTTGGTTGTCCTCTTAATGTCGAGAAGAACCTTCCTTTGATTGATGTGGAACTAAAGGTCCAAGCAAGCTATCAAGGGGAGCATGTTCCTTTGGTTTCTCTAATGAGCAGATTGAATGGGAAAGCAATAATAGGGCACCCTGTTTTAATTGAGATATTGGCAGATGGTTCCACCGATAGTTTGTTTCCAAAGAATCATTTAGGGGTAGATACTCTTGGCATTGATGAGCATGCTGCACCTCCTGTGTGGCGAACTGGCAGGAGGACAGCCATGCAGCGGGTCCCTCGCACAGATCTGACTCCAGCATTGGAAGGTGAGGAAGCTGAGCATGATCTTGACGGTAAGGCATTGTTTAAAGAGCCATATTCTGCTCCTAGCCATCACACAAGTTCAATGAAGAAGAACTCTCACCATCGCCAGCAAACGACAGGAAAATCTCACAAAAAGCATCTGAAGAAAGGAAATTCATCCAGCCAGAAAACTAGAACGTTATCTTCTCTTGTGACTGAACATAAGCGCACAGGCATGAGTCCTAGTGCCAAACATGGGAGGAAAAATGGCGGCATACTGGGTGGGTTGATCAAACCAGGAAGTGCAGTGCCTTTGATAGCATGCGTCCCCGTGAAGGTGCTTTTCAGTAGAATTTTGGAAGCAGTCGGCAGGCCGCCTCCTTCTGGTATGGCCCATAGGGGCCTACCAACTGGTTTAGCCGAAAGGAATCCGCCATAGGCTAAGATTTTCCTATTAATCGGGATTTTGGGGCATGTGATGATAATCTCTCGATGCCTAGATGCATGATGGGAGAGCTACTTGCTGCTGTACTGGTGGGACTTGGAAGAGCAGTTCCCATCTGTAGGTGTGACAAAGACGACTCCACTTCTATTGGCCGAGTTTGTCTCACTAGCGCGGCCTGGTGAAGGCCTCCTAATCTGCCAGCGTCAGATCAATTCCAGTTGAGATTGTGACAATCTGAAATTGCTTGGTGGAAATCCGACTAGTTGGATGTTGGGAAGAGGGGTTCATGTGTGGACCCATCGCCGTCAGTGGCACTGAGTTATTCAAAGAATTGACTGTTGCTGACGGCCCTGTGGTTTGTCTGACTCTGTAAAGTACTAACATCAGTTTTAATTTATGCTTATCTTGCTCCAGCCATTTGATATACAATTTAGGCTGTTCAAGTTATGCA
The DNA here is from genome assembly GCA_014218235.1 of Colocasia esculenta. NCBI lineage: Eukaryota > Viridiplantae > Streptophyta > Magnoliopsida > Alismatales > Araceae > Colocasia > Colocasia esculenta. Next base: position 110,414,729 of record CM024759.1, on the reverse strand, counting down.
GCAGACTTAGAGAAGAGCCCTACACATCTATATACTGGAGTCATGGAGTTGTTTGTTCTCCCATGACCAAGTTGCTAGCCTGTCAAGAGAATTCATAGTATTGAATCTTCGGAGGGGGGGGCCTGTCATAGCCTGTGAATTATGAGATTATTTTCAAATGAATGTATAATATGTAACTTTATCAATGCTCTGTCAAAGAATAATAATAATTTTCAATTTTGTTTGTAATTCTTTTTCCATATTTTTTATCAGTGACTTTTAACAGGACGTATATGGTTTGACGTATTAAGGTTCTAGCCTTATGTGTTAGAGTTGCATGGCACTTGTTGTAAGCGAGATGCTCCATGGTTTTTGAAGGGAATTGTCCTAAAACCCAGCTTAATACTTCCAGGGGCAGTTCAGAAATTCATGTCTCTATCTCCTCTCCCAGAACCCTCCCTAGCTACAATCAAACGCCCCACTCTTAGATGGTCTCCACCTAGTTGAGGAGAGCTAAAGATTAATCTTGGTGGCATTCTAAAGGTCAAGTTTGTAATGTTGTTACCCCAGACAGTCGTTAAGCTGGGTCTGCGTCAACCAAGCTCCCTTGGATTGGGATCTCTCTGCTCCCCCAACTTCTGTATCCTTTAATATCTTTAGACTTTCCCTCGTTATATGAATCCTTTTTGGAGCTGCTCCTTTCATGCCCCCCACCCCCACCCCCACCCCCCTAAAAAACAAAAACAAAAAGAGTAACATAAAGGAAAAATATCTATACACTACTGGCGAACGTTCGCCATGGCTGCGCTCCCAGGGTTCATGTCCTCCCAGCCCCGTCTTCTTCTGTGCAGAAGCGACGGGTCTCTCCTGCACGGGCTGCCGTCTGGAGGGCCTTTCCTACCGGAGAGAGTTGAGAGGTGACAGATGGCCATTAAGACAGATATTTTAGCTTATTTATTTACCATTTTACCCCTGATTAGTTAGAGAAGAAATTTGGAGCTCTTCGAGAAAGGGTGACTGGTTTCTTAAAACTACGCCCCGGTGTGAGTGAGAGGGAGGCAGATGGGGAGCAGCAAATATCACCCCCCTCCTTTTTACCGCCAATCTATTTAATAGAATCATGTAGGCCCTTCTAAAAGCTGGTAAATGGGCTTTGTTGGATCTGATTGAGGCTCACTTTTTCAGATTTTGAATTTATATTTTTTTATTATTTAGTTGGAAGAGAGATATTCAACTATCGATAATATTTATAATTTATCTAAATAAAAATTGAGTGTGCACATGTTAAGCATAGATGTCAGCTATAGGAGTCAATCGCCAATATGTGTAATATATCAGTGATTAAGATCAATCGTGAATATATATTAACAACATATGTCAGCTATAGAAGTCAATCGCAGTGATTAAGATCAATCATGAATGTTTGTTAACAACATATGTTGAGCATATATAGCTATCTATATATGCCAGTAGTTTCTTTCAGTCGTGGGCTTACGTTAAGGTTCTTCTTTAAGATTTTTTTTTTGCATATATAAATCTCTTAGAAAATTAATTATGTGAGAATCTTTCTTAAATTCATATTTATACGTATATCTTTTTTATAGATACAAAATGCGCTCAAAAGTTCTGTTGCAACCTCCCATAACGGAAGTTTAGAATATGTTTGAAATATTTTTTTTTACCGTTATTTTCAATAAAATATATATATATGTAAATATGAATAAAATATTCTAAACATCTTCTAGATATCCGTCACGACAGATTATTGCAGAATCTTTGTAGACATTTGTAAGCATAAGAGAGATATATGTGCATACAAAATTAAAAAGAATTCTCACACAATAATATTCTAATATATATATATATATATATAGGTCATATTGTGCAGATTAACATATTGAGTTCTTGTTGATATGTTATAATATGGTATCGATCGATCAAAAATTTTAAGTTGATCGATTGATTTTTATTTTTTATTTTGTAAATCAAATAGATCAAAGAATCTAATTATATAGAAATCGATTGATTGATAAAAAAAAATCGATTGTAACAATTAATTATGACCCACCGGATCAATCGTATTAGGGCTCTCAAACACTCTTAACACAATACGGTGCAGCTGTATTTGTTCCAAAACCGTTCTTTCTTTCCCACCGTCAAAATCGCACGACTACTTCAGTACTCTCATCAATCAAAACCCCATTTACCTCCGCCCTCCTCCATCAAAACCCCCATTTCCTCCCCCTCACCCCCATCCAAATCCCCAGTTTGGCGGAGATAGGGAGGAATATTAACTGGGTTAGGCACATAAGACAATTTGACAAGGGGATAGGTTAAATCAGTTAAAATGTATGTGGATTTTTAGGATAAAAGAGGATAAAAGTGAGGTTAAACTATCTCTTCTATTTTGGAGGGGTAATTTTATCATGACACCTCTCCCGGCCGGTTAAGAGGCATCAGACTGATAAACTGACAAATGTAATATCATACACACCAATGTTAATGAATGATATACCGTACTACAAGACAAAAGAATTGCAGGCCCATCGTACATACGATAAGTGCGGCACAAAAGCTAGCCAACGATGCAAACATGATTTGTATAGGAAATAATATTACACAGTTTGTCTAGTGGACTTTATAACAAAAGTGTTATTTTATAGGCCCCACCAACACACCTACAAACACTGTAACGTCTCGACGCGAAATATCGGAGCGGAATTACAATTATTAAACAGTACAGAGCGAGAAAATAAATGCAAACCATTGCACAAATAGAATAATACCTAATCATCTCAAATTTCATTAACAATCCTCCAAATTTCATTACAATCACTAACATTGCATCAACTTCATGGGCTAACTATTACATCAATGTATCAGAGCCAAAACTAGGGCCCATAGTACTTTATTGAAAAACTAAACTAATACATCATAACTATCTGACTCATTCTATACTAACTATCTACTAAAGCAAGGGTTGCTGAAAAAGGGGTCACTCCTGAGCATCATCCTCAGTCCCGTCCTCTTGAATGTGGTCATCATCAAACTCACCTGAAACACATTAAATAAAAATACAGAATGAGCGAATAACGCCCAGTAGGACTTAATATGACCATTCTAAGTGATGAAGAACACCAAGCTCCAACCCTTCTCCTCCAAGATCCTTGTCCTCTAGCCTTTTCCTTCGTCTCCCAAAACTCCAGAAGCGAACTAGGGTTGCTAGGGTCGAAGTTTGATGTGTTTTATATGGCTTAAGAGTCCCTTCTTGCTAAAACTCATTTCTTTCCTAATAAATCCGAGTTTTCCTTATTTATCTCCCTAATTCCCTTAATTATCCACCTAATAGGATTGGGAAGAGAGCCAATTTCGTGGCCAAGGATTTAGGTTGGGGTAAGGACTCTTATTTTGAATATTTATGGGTTATTTAGTATTTATCTTAACATTTTACTATTTGTTAATTAATTACATACGAATTTAAATTAATTATTCCTCATCCCATGATGGGCTCCTCTTTATTAGTCCCATTATTTTGTAATTGAGTCATTTACAAAACTCATTAGGGTTTTAACTTATTGGGCTTGATTAAATGCCCTTTTATTTCACTTATTTCTCATTTATTCTAATTAAATCTATTTACCTCATTTATTTAATTTTTTTTATTTTATATAGATTTTAAAAATCAAGGGTACTACAAACACAAATCTACCTTCTACTCTTCACCCCGCATGCTGGTAGCTGCAGGTTCGAAGTCTACTCAAGAAGCTTTTTCTTCAGAGCACTAAACTGAAAGAGTTTCAAACATGGCATGAGTTCTAAAGAATCTAATTGCACAAACCACAAGAACTAATATAAACCATTATATATATAATATCATGGTAAAACTCAGAGCAGATCCAACAAAAAAAAAAGAGTACAGTAAGTACGTACATCAAAAGAGTACTACTCCCAGCAACTAAATAAGATCAGCATCGGAGTGACTCAGCTCCTCAGCACCTGGAGCTGACGACGAACCACCTGAAAGGGAAGGAAATGAGTCTTAAGAAGAGACACAATATTGACACTAACCCCCACTGGTAAAAAGTACAAAAGGTGCAAGAAAGTAAACTACGTTGAAGTAACACTGCACTAAAACACACGAAAATCGATGGCGTGACACCCAACTTCTCACAGGAGCACGTCAATGTAAACATGTCGAGCCGAGCCGATTATTATGCTGCTCAAGTTCTGTTTGTTAATTTTTAATTGAGCTCGAGTCAAACTTGAGCTTTATCGAGTATTAAAAATAGTTGTTCAAACTTGGTTTGCTTAAATACTCTCAAGTTCGAGTCCTTAACAAGTATCTTAACGAGCCCAATTGAATTTATAAGTTATATATATAAATATATATGTATCTATATATGTATATGTATAAGCCCAATCTAATTTACAAGTAAAAAATTAATTGTTTATAAGACCCAAATCTATTTTATTTTAAGGTCATACCTCAAGATCCTTCATAAAGTATTTGTTTAATTATTTTAGTATAATGTTTAAAATATTTAACAGCTATATTTATATTTTTATAATTAAAAAAATTAAACGAATTTATTCACGAGTTTAAACAAGCCGAGTAAATATTTACTTATACTCGACTCGTTTATGAAACAAGTTTACATTTTTATTTAAGCTTGACTCATTTACCATATTAAATGAGTGAAATTCGAATTACTTGACGAGTGTATTAATTCGTTTACAGTCTTAGATAAAACCGTGACAAGGCCAAAGTAGATAATACTTCGACAGGATAGACTAAGGGGTGTGTCACTAAGATGAGTTGGGATCCTCTACAATCCTTCGCAGGAGGGGGCTCCATCAGTACATGGGTGAGGTTTTTTTTTGTATTTTAATCTCAGTGTAGAACACAAAAGATATTTTAAAATGAGGGGGTTAAATTGCAAAAAATCTATCCCACCCATGCACTGACTGAGCCCCCCTTCTAGGGGGGCTGAGAGGATCCCAACTCCACTAAGATAGATATGACATTCTTAGATGGGGGGGATCATATAGGTTTTTGACTTTCCGATTTTGATCACAAATACAACTGAGTTAGGCTATTAGGAGTTTCTGAGGCCATGTCTGACCATTTATGGCAGTCGAGGAAATGTATGGATATAATTAAATGTAAGATTTTATGTATAAGAGAACCCATAGAAAAGTGATGGGAAAGAACAGCCATCACGAGAGAGCTTGTTCTCTACACGAAAGGTTGCTGCTGCAATGGAAGCCATGGGCTACTGCTACTGATAATTCAAACAGGAATCATGCACCACGTTAACTGGTGTGGAGATGGTTGGGAAAAGATCAAGTGCGAGATGGAGACGTCTCAACAGTGATGGCCATTAACAAAGAAAGAAGAACGAGGGAATATTAATGTCATGTGTATATAATGGGGACCATGCTTTCACAAAATTATCGAGGTGTGCATATATATGCACGTCATGGGCCAGTACTGTATCCATCAAATGTCGGTATAGTGCATGGTGGCAAGCATATTCTAGCAACACTAACGTCATGTACGGCGCATACATATGCATTGTTCGCTCTGGTGTCACATAGAAGTCTTTTGATAGGTGAATTGGCATTTTGGGTAGACAATTATTTGCAAATTAAGATGAATCTCTTTGCTGAGATAACTCTTTGTTAGTCCATGTTATCGAAACTATATATATATATATATATATATATATATATATATGTTATGCGAGAATATTCTCAAAAAGAAAAAATAATTTTTTAGATTTTATCATATAATAAAATTGTCACGCTTCGATGCGGAATATCAAAACGTGAGGCAGTTGTAAGTAAAACGGATACAGAACGAGTATTAGACATCAAATTATTGAACAAGAATAAATACTAAAGTAAATTCACCTCATTAATAATTTCCAATGTCTAGTTACAACCATTAATATCCGATCCATTCTATAGTACCCAATTATATTGAATAAAAGTAAAAGACTAAACTCAAATTCTAATTACTATACTAAGTCGCTAGGGTATGTTTGACTTCACTTTTGGTCGTTCCCATCTTCTTGAGTGTAAGTGTCATCCTCGATCTCACCTGAGAACACATAACCAAAAACGCAGGGTGAGCGATAACGTCCAGTAAAACTTAAATCTCATGATCAAGCAGACTTTAAATGATTAATGTATTAAAAGACAAAGTAACTAATGATAGAGCGAGAGAGTCAAATAATATAAGAGATAGCATGATAGCATGTGATTGAAATAACACATGTTTCCAAATATAACACAAATGCATGCTTATCTTTATGTTTCGTTAATTAAATTTTTTCTAAGTTGCGTGCATATTGTTTAATGAGTTTGGAATAATGAGCTATAGCTTTCAAATTCTGAACATGAATATCATAAAATTTAAGCACAAGTACGGGATAATAAAATTGCGAATGGGCCAGATGAACTTGGGTCATGCATGGACATGATCAGCTCGATACTTGCCGATTGCGATCACCTTATAAGCAGCTATAGCATGCATATATAACCTTGTTCTCATATAGAGTGACCACCTCTCTCAATGGGTGTGGCTGTTGGGACGTCCCAATCCCCTGTTGTGTGCTCTCGTTATTTTTGCCTCATGTCCATGCTCCACATTTTCTTAATTTGCGGTGTTCGGTGTGCAAAGGTACGTGGATCGAATAATGTTTGGCGTGTGGGGGATGTGGGCACTCCAAAACAATCATGTGCACGGACGAACTAATGGTTGGTTGGAAAAACTCATGATTTCTTCGAATGGCACTCCACAGCAATTATATGTACGGACGAATATGTGGTAGGTAGGAATTAGATGCTTTTGATTTCTCAGAATCGATCGATTTAAGTATACATTATATATATATATATGTCTCAATATTATGTATTTATACATGTAATTGGATCCATACGTACCTTTAATCCATGTACATTCCTAACTTTACTTACAAGTTGGTCCCTTAAAGAGACTATTCAGTGACTATATATACAAAGCATGTAAAATTGCCATAAACGTATCTACTTGTAAGGAAAACTAAATTTTTTGAGTTCAAGACTAGATAATCAAATTGTAAACGTTCAAATTCTTTAAACAAGTTACGAAGTCTAACAAATTAGCACCTTAAATGGTAGCGACTGTTGGGATGTCGCCATCACGGTGACTCTTTTGTTTCTCTTTTGGGAATTGCTTCCCTCCCATTCGCGCGGCGGCGGGAGGGCCTGCAACTCTCGGGCCTTGTATCTGGGCGGATGGGCGCCAAGCACAACTCTTCTCTCTTATGCTGTCCTGCGAGCTCCTTAATTTGTTGCTTCTCTGATGCTGCGCTGTTCTTCTTAATTTCTCTGCTCTGTCGGGGAGCATGTGGATCAAACGTCATGCAAATATCAGTTTATTATCCAGGGAATTCTTGTCTCTATAAGTCAGTAGATTCGTGTTTATACTTTTAAAACCAATTCAACTTTTCAATGTCTATACATTCTCAAAAGGGCTGTACGTACATATGCTCCAGTCGCCAGGACCATTCAAGTTATTCTAAAATAGACATGATTAGTTTAATCCTTGATATGGTTTGTGCTGTGTACGTATAATCTTGTAGATTAATTTGTACCCATGTCCCCACACAAAGGTGTGAATCTTGACAACATATTAGCTAGCTATTTGTATCATTAAATTAAGAGTTGTAGGGCAAAGGACTGCCTACAACTCTTCTTTTTATCGAATGAGAGCAACTAATTTCGGTATATATATACACTAGATTATAAAGGTATATACGTGAAAGTTCTCTTTTCCAACGAGAGGTCTGTTGAGTCAGACCAGCATGTACTTGTTCAAAAAAGGAAACGAAGAGCAAGCTGAAATAGTAACAAGGAAATTAAAGAGGATGGGGAGGGGTGGGTGGAATACTTTACACTTCTATGTTATAAGCCTTACGATTTGGGGGTCTATGCATGGAGGCCCCTTCCGATGCTAGGAAGGGAGGAGAATTATTAAAGAACATGGAAAGTGGAATCTGACGCACTCCCACTTTTTTTTTCTAGTTCAATAGCAAAGTTGTGTCACATGGCCTGCGAACACCGGACCCAGGACCAACCCACCCAAACCCATGTCTCAAATTCCGAGAACCTGAAAACAAACATCTCAGAAAGTGCCATAGCGCAACCTCAAGTATAGGGACCGTTTCCTATAACCAATTTTGGAAACCATCTAAAAACGTATATGCGCTCCACATTTTGGTGTGCTATGAAGAGGACATACACATTCAACTCTCTTGCAATCTAACTACATCTTGTAGTTTTATTTTGCGTCTTTTATCGGATGTCCCGACTTAGGTCATAAGATCTTCTATTCTGACGATTAATCAAGAGTTTTCTCTTCCTAAAAGAGATATAATTAACGTCGTTGCGTTCAGGCAACGGCGAGATTTCGGTCCAGAATCCGACACTCACTTTCGTTTGACGAAGTCAAACGGTGCGCACAACAGACCTAAAGCCCTCCGACTCTCGGAGGCAGACCATTTATTGTCACCTCGGTGGCTGACACGCCCGCGCTGTGCGAATTGCCGATTCATCTCACGTCGCCATTGCTCGCGTAGCATTAGATGGGATTTGGATTAGCAATACGCATTCATCCATGAGAACATGAGACAACATGATAAATAGATTTTAAAAAATTAATTAAATTTTCCATTTCCACACATATATATTAACGAAAAAAGAACTTGTCACTCCTAAAATAAAGATGACACACAGAAATATTGATTCCACTTCTAAAATGCTCTCGTCTCTTATTTCTAGTAAACGTAAGCATTCGAAGATGGAGCCGCTTAATCAAAAAGAAAAAGAAGAAGAAGGGAGTGGCCATAGTTTTGTGATACCGTCCTATCCACACATCTATCTATAAATAGGTGTCTGTAGCCCTTGACATGAAACAAGCTAGCCCCGCACATAACCAAAGATGGAGTCCCGATCCAGTACTAGTCTGTTTCTGCCTCTTCTTCTCCCCGTTCTTCTTTCATCATGTCTACCATGCCATGGTATAGAGACCCGAGAAGGTAGCAAAAAAGTAGGCTCTCTCTCTCTCTCTCTATCAGGTGTATAAAATTAAGTTATCAGACAAACGCTGAGTGCCGTAACACAAAGCTTGCAGGTGTACATCGTGTACATGGGGGAGAAGCAGTATGAGGATCCCGACCTAGTCACAGCGTTGCACCACAAAACTCTCTCATCTGTGTTGGGGAGGTATGCATGTCCATTTCACTCATGCTATCTAGTCACCACTTTCAACCTAGCTTAATTCATACCCCTTTGTTTGGGTGTATAATTTCTCAACTTTTATTTACAATTTTAGCAAAGAAGCAGCTCTAGAGTCCGTTGTGTACAGTTACAAGCACGGCTTTTCTGGATTCTCTGCTTGGCTAACGGATTCCCAAGTAGATCAAATTGCAGGTATATATATATATATTCCGTTGTGTACAGTTACAAGCACGGCTTTTCTGGATTCTCTGCTTGGCTAACGAATTCCCAAATATATATATTTATGTATGTATTTGATTCATTATATGGAACCAATTTAGATGTGAAATTGTGTTTACTCTTAATTCACAGTGTATGCTATATAGTTTCAATATCTTGAGCATATATGACTGTCTGTATGTGTACATATGATGAATGCAGGGCTGCCAGGGGTGATCAGTGTGACAGAGAGCCACCCCGTCAGGGCGACTACCACCCGCAGCTGGGACTTCTTGGGTCTTAGTTTGAACAATCCTCCATCGAAGCTCCTCTACAAGGCCAAGATGGGTGAAGACGTAATCATCGGAGTCATTGATACAGGTGATACCTCTCCATATCATCTAATACTACTTCCTTTCCTGATCATGTCTTCTTTCACGGCCACCTTTAAGTCCTATATATCCTTTTAATATTAATCATGACTTACGCCTAGTATTGTTGCATGATCATCTACATTTTTATATATAGGAGTCTGGCCGGAGTCCAAGAGCTTCAGAGACAAAGGTTTAATTAGGTCCCATACCATCACGGTGGAAGGGGACATGCGTCCCCGGTGTGGACTTCAACGCTTCCCATTGCAATAGGAAGCTCATTGGAGCACGATACTACGACAAGACCACCTCATTGGAAGCCTCCAATTTGGAGTACCAGTCAGCCCGTGATGCCCAAGGCCACGGCACACATACGGCCTCCACCGCAGCTGGCTCCTTCGTTCGAGGCGCTAGCTTCCATGGGCTTGCTATTGGGTGGGCCAGAGGTGGGGCTCCTCGGGCGAGGGTGGCCGTGTACAAGGCGCTGGGTAGCAACGGTGGTGGAGACGATGCCACAGTGACGAAGGCCATCGACGATGCCATCCACGATGGAGTTGATGTCTTGTCTCTCTCCCTCGGCTCCACAGTGCCAGGTTCCCGACCCAGCGTTGCTCAGTCGTGGGCGACCCTGCATGCGGTTCACAGAGGGATCACAGTGGTGTACTCAGCTAGTAACGATGGCCCTCTACAGGAAACGGTAGGGAACTCTTTCCCGTGGGTGATCACGGTGGCAGCCAGCACTATGGACCGCTCTTTCCCTACTTCCATCACTTTGGGAGATAACCGCACCATTACGGTAAATGTTTCCCTCAACGTCTCTATGACATACGTCTATCTATACATACGTATATAGGGATGCTTATTGCATCCTAGCTTGGAAGTACAATAATTGTATTTTCACAAACTTCTATCGACCAATATTGAATTGCTGATCCAATGTACCCACTTAATAGGGAGCTTGTGAAGGTGCAATTATTATATTTTTATAAGTGCAATAAACATTAATTCTCCTTGCAGTATATCTCTACATGAAGAAGTGACTGATTTTACTCAAAATCTCTACATGCATGATCTTTTGAAAGGGCATATTAATTTCTGTATGACTAGTACTGCATATACAGATGACAAAATTAAGAAAAGAAAAGTATATATGCAGCGTCCCAAGCCACATTAACTTTAATGAGCTTTTTATTATCTGTCAAGTTTTATCAGATGGACTGGCTGATTACATGGAACCTCCAAGATAACCAGCTAGTCACTTATCATGTAATAAAAAATGAACAAAGTGTTGCTCATCTACTTCTTTTTCTTTTCAAATAATAGCCCCTTTTATGGTCACAGTGGAGCTTGTTTAATATGATCTGGTAAGTGTTATCTATTAGGACTCGGCCCAATAAAGTACCGTATATATACAGAAGGCCTACTTGGGAAATTGTAGGAATATGTATCTAGAAAGCTTGTTCGGTAGGTGAGAAACATATATATGCATGGAATCCACAAATTTGGCCCCTCTCTTCTTCGCATTAGGAAGGGGTATATCATGTGGATGCAACTAACGGTCAATGGGCCTGCCAGGAAAAAAAAAAAAAAAACACTAACGGTCATTGGATTTTTGTCTTTTGCTTTGCAGGGTCAAGCAACATATTATAAAACCAAAAATGGGGAGGACAAGTTCAAAGAACTATACTACGATTACTCCAAGTATGATTCTCCGTCCAGCTTATTAATATTTTTTCCTGTATAAGTATATCAAAATCGCTCCATTAGAAACTTATGCCTTGTGAAATAGGGTAATTAACCAGCTTCACCTTAGCTTGTAACAAATCATATCATGTGTGCAGGCTCTTGTGGTTAGGTTTTGAAGCCACAAAAAGCTTCCAAAGTCGATTACTTTGGACTGTTTGCATATTAGTACCTACAAACTTAGTGAATTGTCGATTAATCTCTAAAATCTGACTATTAATCTCTGTCGTTTCTTCTTGTTGATGATATTAAACCCAACTTAATTAGGCTAAGTTAACTATAGTTTGCGAAAAGATTAAAATAGCCCTTAGTTACTTAGATGATGTCTCTCCCATTCTCCTCTTTGCAAAGCAACGAGCTCTGGTTAATAGTGAGGAGGGCGAGATTTTGACGTACACCAATGGCCACCACGAACAAGAGTGGAGATGGTATGAATGCACTCATTATAGGTTCAACACAACTATGAGGAGGGTGAGGGCACGACGAACGCCGTTGATCATAAGAGGGAGTAGCAGTGTTCGAATACATTGATTGAAGAGGAGCCACACTGCACTTCTCGTCGGAGCTAGGGATGATGTCAGTGGGGGCCAGTGGAGGCTTGTTGTCAGTGGATATCAATGAAGTGGATAGGCTGATGGGGGCCTGCCGTCCTAGACTTGGGATGATGTCCTCTTGGAGAGAAGACACCGGTGTGTGGGGTGATGGCGGGTAGGGGGGAATAGCGGTTTAAGGGTTCTCCATTGTTTTTGTGATGGAGGGGGGTATGAGTGAAGACGACAACAGTTTAGGGATTTCACTTATGTTGTAATGGGAGGATGAAATATTCTTTGGAATATTTATTTTTCTAATGTCCTAGAATTAGATGGCCCTTTTAGTCAGAGTTAGATGTTTTGAAAGATTTTTAAGACGATGGTCCGATTCTGAAGACTAATCTGCAATTTGCAAAATTTTTAGACACTAATATGTAAAAAATTAAAGCCCTTAAATGAAACTATTCCAACATCGATACAGATAGACAAATAGATGCCAGTTTAGAGCTTTACCCCCCTAACCTTAAGAAAGAACTTGTTCGTGCAGCTGCAATGACCTAAATGCCACTGAAGTCTTTGGGAAGATCGTCATATGCAACACAGTCGGCCTTGCACTCACCGCAATGAGGGGTCCAGTGTTGAAAGTGATGGCTGCTGGGGGAGCCGGCGTCATTCTAGCACGGTACTCGACCACTTTGCCAGAGACGTTCCCAGATTTCCCTGTCGCTGCCGTGGATTTGGAGAGCAGGGAGCAGATCCTTCAATATGTGTTTCGCACAGGCAGGTAACATATACACTGCTAAACTTTTTTTCTCATGGATAAAATTCCTACCACTACGTGACTTTGGTGGAGTGAGAACATATCACTCTTTTGGAGTTTTGTGCGCTCTCCTAGTTAGTGCTGCAAAGTAATTCATAATATATATATATAATGAGGTTTTTTTGGCACTTCGTAGGCCCGTGGCCAAGATAAGTCCCACAAGAACTGTTCCAAGTGACTCCTTCAACCCAAGGATAGCAGCTTTCTCGTCGAGAGGCCCCAGTACCGTCTTCCCGGCCCTGCTGAAGGTAAACATATGTACAGATGCATGCGCTTTTTTTACACACACGTACCTTTTTGTTATTCCATGATTGGGTAAAGCTTTTTTTTTTTTTAATTGGGTAAAGCTTACTGCCCACTTAGGCAGGTAATTTTATTATCCGGTTACCGGTCTTAGTTGGCTAATTGCTAAGCGGACAGTAAACGCTACATGCTATAATTGATCACTGTTAGTGTCACGACAAGACATTTTTGGCAATGTTAATGCAATTGCGTATGCAACATTTTTTTTCAAGTTAAGTTCCACACATTAGCTGATCAGCAAGTCTTCCATTAACGTGGAATGAATTAATTAACAGCCAGATGTAGCTGCGCCTGGTGTGAGGATCTTAGCAGCGGTGAAGGATGGATACGAATTTATGGAGGGTACGTCCATGGCTTGTCCCCACGTTTCGGGGATCGTTGCTCTACTCAAAAGCTTGCATCCATCTTGGTCTCCAGCTGCAATAAAATCAGCCATAGTTACCACTGGTACGCGGTTTTTTTTTTCTTCTGTGTTTTAGGGACGAATAAAGTTTTGATTAGTGATCAGTTATATATATCTTTCTTGTTGATCGATGCATGCATGCTTCCCTTTCTTTTGTCCAATCTAAAGCTTCCATTGTGGATAAGAATGGCCTTCCGATCATGGCCGAGGGGACCCCCCGGAAGATCGCCGATCCTTTCGATTTTGGAGGCGGTAACATCGATCCTGAGAAAGCTGCAGACCCTGGTTTGATATACGATATTAACCCAAGTGATTACTTGAAATACAAGTGCATGTGGGATGGGGAGGGAAAGGCATGCCGGAGGCCACAACGAGACATGTATCATTTGAATCTTCCTTCAATTGCCATCCCCAACTTGAAGTCCAGTGTTACAGTTTCTAGGACTGTCACGAACGTGGGAGCCGCCAAGAGCACCTACAAGGCCATCGTGGAATCTCCTCCTGGAATCGACATGGAAGTGACGCCATCTGTTCTTGAGTTTGATTCTGAAACCAGTGTCCGGAAGAGCTTCCAGATTAAGTTTATTGCGACTCACAAGATGCAAGGAGCTTACCTGTTTGGAAGCCTGACTTGGGTTGATGGGGTGCACAGTGTTCGGATTCCCATTGCTATTCGGACAGTGATTCGAGATCTCAATGCGGACATTCTGTGAGATGTTAACTTACTTGTCCACCATATCCGAAAGTCTACCCGCCAAATTAAGCTGGCATTCATGGCATGATCCGTTGCTAGCTAGTGTTATGTTCCGAATAATTATAACATAGCTAGTGTTATGTTGCTTCTGTATAAAAAGTGGTGGCTTAATCCACCTCTTTCAATAATTTGTATGGTTTCCTGGTACGTTTTTGATCTGTTTTTCTATTACGGAAAAAGACTCGCCACCATAAGGCACTTCTATTATCACATCTAAGGCCCAGTTGGATAACGACGGAATAGCCTATGAAAAATCTTGATATTTTTCTTTGATAATATAGCAACTCGATTGTTTAATTAAATAAACAAATTTAATAAATGATCCAAATAAAAACCCAATAAATTAAAAATAGGTAATGGATTGGTCGATAAAAGAATTATTTGGCCAAAATAAGAGTTAGAATAAGAGAATACTAAAAATATTATTAAATTCAGAAGACCCATTATCCTCTTAATTAAATGGGTTAAATAAGCTTAAATGAATGTCATAATTATCTAAACTTCAATCCTAACACTATCTTAACATGTTAGACGTGTTTTTTCAAGTCTATCTCAACCCAATTATTAGAGTTTGGAAGGATAAGAGATACAAATTAACATAAAAATCTCGTAATTAAAGGAGTTGGCATAGTATTAGGAATAGGTCAAAATTACTATCTCTATAAATACACCCCAATTCCCCTCATGACCGATGTTATTGCTATTTGGAGACTCTCAAGGACGTGAAGGGGAGGCCATATGTGGAGGATTTTGTGGGGAGAAGGATCCAATTATGTGTTCTTCATCAAGTTCTTCACATTTTTGTCGGGTAGTTTCAAATTTGTTCAAAAGTTGGTAGTCTCTCAAGTTAAACTAGATTAAAGCTCTCTGTAAGTTGATTTTAATGTCAGAAACATGATCTCCATATTTTTCTCAATTTCTATCTTCTGTACAAAGAGTAATTTGCTTCTAAAATACATGAACATATACTTGTACCCGACCCTTTCTTCTTGCTTCCAAACCATGTTCAATGCATGTCTACATGTCAATCTCAAGATTTCTACATGTATAGAAGCCTATTAGCATTGTTTTAAAATTAGTTTCATAAAGTTTCATGCTTTACATACTGAGATCTAAGCATTTTAGTGCATGTGTGTCACCCTGGGTTCACTGCATGCTGAACACGGTGATGACATAGCCCGCGTCAAGATTGTGTCATGGCCATACCCCACCTTAACTAAGGTTATCACAGTGGACCTGTAGACTGCGTTATGAACACAGACATGCCCTGATCGCATTCAAACTATGGGTTATAGAACCCAAATTTTTGCATGAACAATGCTTTAATCTGTAAGTTAATTACTATTAAACCTCTATTAAGTTTTAAACACACTAACAGAAGATCTATTATCAGTAAAGATATAATTATTTTTTTAAAAATAATCTACATGATCTCTCTCATACCTATGATTCTCTTTTAATTGCATATACTCTTTAACAACCCTTAAACTCAAAATTTACCAGAAACGACCTCATAAATTATTTGGTTAATAGATTAAAAATTTGCACTTAAATTCTTAATTATTAAATGACTTTTTTTTTTCTATTTTCTATCACTGTTTTAGAGTGTCGTTCCCGCCACTCTGTGTTCTAGAAGTCCACTAGAACACCAATCAACTGTTTCAACACACTCTCTTGGCAATGTGAGAACCTTCTATCAAGGTATTCTTCTTGCATGACTGAAATTTCTTCATCGAGGCCTCCGTAAGTCTCTCCTCTCATTGGTCAATAGAAAGATGCACTCATCTAATAAGAGGGAAGAAGTACAAGTGAAAAGTACACAATTCAAGTACACTAATTATTCTCATATAAAAGTGTTACCATCTATTCTTGAGTTTGATTCTGAGACCAGTGTTCGGAGGTTCAAAATTAAGTTCATCGCAGGTCAGGGGGGGTGCTTACATGTTTGGACGCCTGACTTGGGTTGACGAGGTGCACAACATTCGGATTTCGATTGGTGTTCGGACAGTGATTCGAGATCTCTATGTAGATAGACATTACGTGAGATGTAGCTTAATTGTCATACGAGTCCACCATGTCCTTAATCTCCATCAGATAAAAATATATTTTCTATAACATAGAGTAAATTAATTAGAAAATTTTAAGTATAACATAGAAATTTTTACTGTAACAAGATTTAACCTATATTATAATAAGAAATAATATTTACTGAAATAAATTATAACTTTGTTAAAAATTAAAAAATGAATTAAATATTTGATAGAGACTCTTAATTAATTTGTCCTATTTAATAAGATATCATGTGTTAAAATATGAAAAGATTCAAAAAGAAAAAAAAAGGAGTAACAATGGCCAATGCGTAAACTTGGTTCGAAGTCAGTATTTCATTAACCCTTCTACTAGGTCGAACATATAAAGATTTAAACAGAAGTTCTGGGAAAAAAATCTATATCTATGTCAACTCTGTCAAAGATCTAGCCAGACGATAATGGTTATTTGTTGCCGCTGGTACTTTGATAAGTCATGGTATAATAGGGACCAGCAGCCTCCTGCAATTAATGTTCATAAGATAATGCAATTGCTGTCTCATCGGGGAATATGGGTACACGAAAAATAGGAACTGTCTAGTCTTGATCTTAAAATTCACGAACACTAATATCTAAACCCACAAAATCACACGGAGCGAAATTTCTTTGTTATAAAAAAAATTTGCTGTCCCATCTGCACGACTTTGATCTAGCATGGTACCCCAATAATTAGGGGACACTTAGATTTGGGAATCTTGCCAATTAAAGCAGCTCAATGATTCAGAACAAGTCCATGTGGGCTAATTATAATGGTGCCGGACTGCCAATTCATTCATCATGCACACTGGTGACACTTCACTTTTCTATCCTTTTTATTCTCTCTCTTAATCATGTGCTTCGCATACTTTAAACCTTCTAATTAAGCATTTACCTTTTATTTTCTAATAAATTTTAGAATCTCAAATTATTAATATTATATTTGATATTTAGATAGATTGAAGATAGAATAAATATAACTTATAAGAATATTCATTTGTCATTTGTCGGCGACTCTCTGTGAGCGGCTGCAAACGTGGCTGATATAAAGAACATGTTTCAGCGGCCAATTAAAGTCGTTGACATATATCACCACCCTACTACATCTATTAACAAAAGTATATGTCAATGGCCGTCTTTTACTGACAGTCTTATCCGTTAATAAGCGTCTATAATTAATATGTCATCTGCTACAAGGCCCCTGATATAAAGATCTTTTGTCAGCGAAAAGAAATTGTTGACAAAGTATAGCCGCTACATAACATAAGTCGACTGACATTTTTCTCAACAGCCACATAATCGCTGAATATTTTTGTCAATGACTTTTGAACTTTTGTGATCTATAGTCGCTGATAATTTTCTATTTTTTAGTGACTTAATGATACTATCTTAAAATAATTCAATTCTGACACTTAAAAAAACTCCAATGATACACAAGGAGCTTATATGTTGGCGTAGGTCGAGCTGACATCTCTCTTAAATAATATTACACTTTGGTAAAATATTGTTAACATGGGTTGGCTAACCCAGAATTGAAGCCACTGTTTTTTGTGAACAAGCAACTTTAATCGGAGTTAACTTTTTTGCCCCACCTCTTGAGGTGGTGTAGGGGTATCTTGGCTAACCCAGTATTTACCCGGGGATACCTCAAGTTTATCAAGGAGTACCCCCCATCAAAACAGGTCTAATAAGTGTTTAGGTGCCCGGCTAGATAGAGCTTAGACATCTAAAGTCTGTACCCAATATAATATCTTTCTTTATATGAAATTTAAGTATATATCAAAGATATATAATATATGAATAATCAAAATGTAATTATGTAATAAAATATTAATACAATATTATAATTAAAATTAAAATATAATGTCCACTAAAAAGAGTTAAAAGTATAATTACGTACGTTTAGATGGTTCTTGAAACATGAAGATATGTTTTTCAACATTCACAATTTAATGATTATGAATAGGGAGAATACAACTTGATAACACTTATTATGATCAATCCAAGGGGAACACATAGCTAGGGAGAATAGGCAGACAACGCAAAAGGGGAGCAGGAAGGTGGAGAGGAGGGTGGTCAATCCAAGGGGAACAATACAACCTGCAGTGGCTTATGATCAGGCTTACGGCAGAAGGCTGATCGATCAGCAAAATAGGAACAAAACACACTACAATAAGATCGGAGAAAACGAAGAGAACTTTTTTAGGAAAACGGGGAGGGCCTCCCAGGAAGGTGTTCGAGAGGGATGACAGGACTGTCGGAAGTCGACGACGAGTTCGCCGAAGAGCCGGTGACGAGAACAACCACAACCGATGAAAACAACGTCGGAGCCGGCGACCAAATCCGCCAAGAAAACAACACGGCAGACGAAACCTTAACTAAAGAAGTCCTCTAGAGAGAAAGCCCCCCAGCAAGATCATATATACCATTTGACTACTCCATGCATGGCTCATAACATATATATAATTTACAACATAATAGGACTCCACAGTAGTAGCATAAGATCGCATCTTTTACAGTTATAAATTTCTTCATTTAACACAGCACTTATCGCTTAATTACCAAAAAATAAGATATTAATCATTTGCGTCACAGGAAGTCCATGGCCTTTCTTAATTATCCTCGTCTTCTATGCATGTTTGATGTGAAAACCCTGGCATTCCCAGTCTTTGCGTGGCCCTTGTCCTATTTTGAACAATTCTAAAGTCTCTACTTTATATTGTTTTGTTTTTCTAATGAAGAACACCCTCCCCGTCCCTTTCTATTAATAAATGAAAAATAATATCAAGGGGCAGGAAGCCTTGAACAAGCCTGGCGGAAGCGAGGGAAAAATATTACTGCAGGGATGAGCAGTCCCCGGTCCAAGAAGAGTTCGAGGACGAAGAGTATAAAAAGACCAAGTTTATTGATCAGTTGAGTCTTTCAACTTAAAATTTTAAGATGACGAGTCAAGAGAACTGGCCCCTATCATAAGCATACTATATCCTTATTAATTTTGGTATAATATTAACCTTACAATGTTCTTACATGTTAATTTAAGTCTGTTATATAGATTATAAATTTGAGGTGTACAGTTCAGATCATAATATAGACTCTGATGTCATGTTAAAATTTATTAGATTAGATATTTTAACTCAGAATTTTAAGATTACGAGTAAACAAAGATGCGGTATATATAACATATGGAAATTTTATTCATTTATAATGTAAGATTATTCTTCCAGATCCAGCCATTCGAAGTCATATTGAACTCTTCATATATATATATATATACACGACGTGCGCAAGGAGGTAGCCCAATGATAGGACCCCCGTTGCGAACTATAGGCTAGTAGACTTAGATTCTGCATGTTGGCGTGTGAGATGGCCCAACAGATTTTATAAAGTTTTCTGCAGGCTGACGCGAGTGACTTTGTCAGATGATATATGTGAGGTTAGGGAGGGGCACGGTTGAGGTAACAAATGATGATAGTTTTGTGGAGAGAGTTATTTAACTCGGAAGTAAAAGGAAATAAATGTGGGATTAAGGATCTAAGGTACCTCATTTTTCTTGATGAGTTACTTTAACCCTCTTTAACTTTTGGGTTACACTTCTTCTTCTCAAAATATTTTGTCTTAAAAATAAAGTTATACAACTTGCGGTCATTTTAACTGTTGATTTCTATCCCTTAGTGGGGGGGGGGGCGATTTTGAGTGGGTGGGAGGGGTCTTAGATCTCGAGTTCGGGACGAAGTGTTTGCCATCCTAACCTCATTGGAGTAGAAAAAAAAAAATTATCCACGGACATTATACATCCAAACTGATGGAATCACGTAGCTCCGCAATCATGGGGTTAATTATGTGCTACATACCACCATATAATAGTGGAGTAATTTTCTTTAGGAAATTAAACCCATTATAAATCTACAAGGTGGTTCAAGCACCTCTCCTTCATTTCTCCCTCTGCCTCCTTTACTTTGACTTCTTCCTTCCATTGTGATATATATTGTATTAGATGAGCGCCGCGCGATGCATGTAAATTTTTTTAAAGATTTGAATAAATATTTTTTATTTGATATATATATATATATATAAATATATGATTATTTAAAAAAGAATAGAACAATTTGAAAAAAAGATCTATTTAAAAAATGATAAAATAACTATTATGGAGTGTCAAACAAAATTATTATTTGTTACAATTTCAGCTAATGAAAAGTTCACTTACATTATGTATTTCTAGTATTTAAACATCAAAATAAAAAAATATTTTTTAAAGTTATAAATATATTTTACAAAACTATCAATTCTATTTTCATCTTTCCCAATTTTACCTAACCTAAGTAAAACGACATAGCAAATAATTTAAAGGGGTGTGGGGGTGGGGAGGGAGTTTAAAGAGGTTAAATGTAGGGGTTGGGTAGAAGGCGAAGTGTGAGAGCCAGAAGGCGCCGTTAAACCTCTCAAGACATCCATTAGAAACAACTCACATGGCATAAATGCTCAATAATGTTCAAGTAGGCGATCTAGGCTCTCAAACCGCACCGTAGGGCTGGGAGGCCACTGGCAGCGACGACGATAGGAGAGAGCAAGAGGTCGTGGGGGTAGATACTACCCCCACCAGAAGCTCCTTCTTGTGTCGCATCTTGAGGACCTTGTGGTGGCTGTTTGTCACGTCCCGAGAATTACGCAGCAGATATTATTGATTAATTAAAGTCGATATCCCGAGACGTGAACAGTCGGCAAATAAGTCTCTAACTAGCACGCACTAAATGTATAACAACATACATCATCATAGGGCCCAAATATTGAACTCAACTAATCTTTTAATTCAAAACTCAACTCATTGTATTCCAAATGGATACCATTACAGGACTAAGACTCAATAAAAGTAAAAGTACATAATACCTCACTTCCTACTACATTGTTCTAACACTCAAAATAAACTACTATAGATAGACTCATGTTTGGAACGCTTTTCACTCGGACGCATTCCCATCCTCGACTTGCTCTTCCTCTTGCACTTCATAGTCGCCTAGATTGGGTAAAAGTAGGGGATGGGCAAACTAGCCCAGTAGGATTTATATCTCAATGTGCGGACAATGATATAAGTGATTAACATTTTAGAACTAGGCAGGTACGATGAATGATATGCAAGTACGAATAAAACTCGTTAAAACATGATACATGAAACAAGCTAGAGAGAGTGATTATGATAGAACAAGATTTGTGAACAAGATGATAAGATAGAACTAGCAATAGATCACTTTGTACAAGCACGCAAGATTTCACTTGATGTCAAGAACGCAAGATATCACTAATTGCATTAAATGCAGGATGGCATATCACGCAAGCAAGCAAGCAAGAATGTACGAGCACGATCAAGTAACACTAATCAGGCACATAGACACTAATGTACACCAAGGAAAGATCCATCAAGAATGCACACTAGGACACGTGTATGTGGTTATTGTATCTATCATTCAACAAGCAAGAAAGACTCCCAGTGCAGATGCAACGCCAGTATTCATTATACCCTATGGTTAAAAGTATATCTATGACTCGCCGTCATTGGGGCTAGATTGAAGCCCTTGGACACACGCCGTGCCCTGTCGGCATCTCATGTAAAATTTTTAAATGTAGATACCCACAGTCATTTATAATGGCCCATGAGAGTTCAATAAGTAAGCAGGTGTAATGTCATGTTCATGAGGATGAGGGGAACAAGTAATAAGTAATTGAACATGATTTCATGATAACAATGGTCAAGAGATAAATTTGGCAGCATAACGGTACGATTTATAATTTAGTTCAATCTTTACATTAATGGCTTTAGTCTAAAGGGTAAGTCACACCCACAAGAACAAGATGAGAGAAGAAGTACACGCTATCTTCGGGGAACTTCAATGGTACAACCAACTCGTCGGCCATGTGGGAATCCATGGTCAGAGGAGATTTACGGAGGCCTTGGAGAAAAGGTCGCTAGTCTACCGATTCGGAATGACGGTAGAGAGTTTCCAATTTCCCAAGAAAGGGGTTGTCTAACAGTGCGAGTGTGTAGTGCGGTACGCGTGTCAAATTCACAATTCATCAGTCTCGAATTCGCGGAAAAACACTTAACATGATAGCATGCAATGAAACTATGCTCTTAACGAAACATGGATTGCAAGATTTTAAGATAGTAATTTTCATTTAATCAAGCTAGAACAGTAACAAGAGTCAATCCCAAGTTTCATGAATGATCATATCATTAAGAAAGCAATTAGAATAATGTTCGTGTACTTAAAGCTTTTTAAATGGATTCAATCACTTTTAAGCCATTAAATAACCATCATGCATTGATCAGACCCAAAACATGTGAATTACACACTAAATGTTACCTTAACCAGACCTCGGGTATAGTGGTTAGGTTTGCAAGAAGTAAGTGGGTTTTATGCAAAAATCCTGAGATCGCGACAGGTGTTGTGAAGAACGCGATTGGGCGGTCAGATCAGGCAGCATAATCGCGACGAAGCGCCTTGTCGCGATCAGGTCGCGACGATGCGGGCTGTCATGATGAGACCTCAGAACGCGGCCTATCGAGCCGTCGCGTTCACAGGGTCTGCGCCTGATCCTGACAGAGCAGGGACATGTTCTTGGATTGCGGTCCAGAACTGCCATATATTGACATAGGGTGCTTCCGAAATAGAGAATAAATTGTACAGTGTATGAAAAATAACAAAACCAGTTTTAAACTAACCTAGACATGCTAGGGTGCTTACAGTAAATCGGAATTAGAAAATAATGAGGGTTTGGATAGGCTTTAATCAAGTCAAACTCAACGTAGAAGACAAGTGTAACCTGAAGACGTAGTTTCATGCAGCAACCCTCTTACCATGCTTATAACTCTCTAACTAATGAGATTTAGACAAAACGTTCAACACAAAACATGACGAGGACAACTAGTAGAATAACTTTCATGTCATGAGTTTACTCTAACTCGGTCTTGAATCACATGCAACATACAAAGAACGAGAAAAGCCCTAACAGTGCATGACTTTGGCAAAAGTCTTAATATTCAAAATCTACTCATTGGAATTCAATGAAACCAGAGGGCAATGAAGCTAACTTGATGCTCTACACATTTGGTATAGGAGATGTTAAGATTTGGCCCGAGAAAACCTACCTTTTGGGTCGTTGAAGTCTTGTTCTTAACAAAACCCGAGTTCAGACCACTGTTTGAAGAACGCTTAATACTCCGTGTATACTACATGGAATTTGGGCATTCCACTTGGATTAGGAAGTAGACTCGACCCTCTTTCCAGGGGTATAACTCTTGCACGATGGGATTTAGGTTTGGCCTACCTTAGCTTGACTCCAAGAAGGTGGTTTGTGCAGGTCGAAGCAGATGAACGGGGGAAGAAGATGAGCTTGGTATGCTTGATCTCCTACTCTCTAGCCTCCAAGAGCTCCTCCACACGACCTCAGCAAGTTGTAAACTCGTCCCTAGGGTTTGGGTGAAGAGTATTTAAGTAACCATGGTGTTTGGAGTCCTATTCTAACTAGGAAAGAATGGTTGCGGGATTGGCATGTTGGTTTCCTATTTTTGATGATTTCTTCCTCCATTAGAGAGTCTTGGCCATCAAGTAACCCCCATAGGTGGGTAAGCACGAATTTGAGTTGCTAAAAGTGCATGATTGCATCCCAATGAAACCCTAATTACCCCTTTTTAATTTCAGCTTATTTATGGTTACGAATTTCTATATATTTTCTAGCTTTATTTAATTTTTAGGTCATATGTGATCCATTGGCCCAATTATGATATTGGGTCATTATATATAATGTTGGAAGTCTCTTCAACACCTTTATTTAATTTTTGGTTGCGACGCATTTCCGTGTTAACATTTTTCGAGTTGTTTCCTTATTTGGATAATCAGTCACCATGTGATGCTCACTTGGTTAATCATATTTTTCATCGTACGAATTCCTTCGTGGAACCCTTAGGATAATGTGTGGGGTTGATTTCCTATTTTTACGGATTTTTTCGATGTGTTTTGGCACATACGATAATGATACGTATGTTTTAAATTCTTTGATCTTATGGAAATTATTTATTCCCATTTATTCGAATTTTTATATAGTTAAAATTTCCGGAGTGCTACACCCTCCCCCACTTAAGAGATTTGGTCCCCAAATTCATGTATATAAAATTATTGTGCAAGTGAGGTGTACTTGTGAATAGCTCTGGGTATCTTTTGCGCATTGCTTCCTCAGTTTCCCACGTGTCGTCCTCATCCATGCGTTGATTCCATCTAACCCTTACTAGTGGAATAACCTTGCTCCTTAGTTGGCGCAGTTTCCGGCCCACGATCTTAATTGGCTTTTCTTGATATGTTTCATCTTTGTTGAATTCCAGAAGCTCATATTCTATGACGTGCCATAGATCTCGTACATACTTTTTCAATATGGATATGTGGATCACATTGTGTATTCCATCCATTTGTGGTGGTAAAGTGAGACGATATGCCACCTCGCCGACTCTTTTAAGGATTTCGAAAGGCCCGACAAACCTTGGTGACAACTTGCCTTTAATGCCAAAACGCCTGATTCCATGACCTGGAGACACTTTCAAAATATATGTTCACCAACCTGGAACTCCAGGTCTCTTCTTCTATTATCTGCATATGTCTTTTGTCTTTGCTGCGCCACTGCCATTCTTTCTTTAATAAGTTTTACCTTCTCTGTGGTTTCCCTTATCATCTCTGGTCCTAGCATTTGTTTCTCGCCAACTTCATACCAGCATATTGGAGATCGGCAACTCCTGCCATAGAGTGCTTCAAATGGTGCCATTTGAATGCCGGCTTGATAGCTATTGTTGTAGGCGAACTCCACATGCAAGAGGTAAGTGCTCATACCAGCTACCTCCAAAATCTAGGACACATGCTCTAAGCATATCTTCAATCACCTGGTTGTTCTCTCCGTCTGACCATCTGTCTGTGGATGGAAAGCCGTGCTAAAGTTTAGTTTAGATCCCAAGGAGTAGTGCAGTTCTTTCCAAAAGTGGGATGTAATCTAGGGTCTCTATCAGACATGGTAGACACCGGTACTCCATGTAATCTGACTATTTCCTTCACATATAATGCAGCCAGAACATCTACTGACCACTTATTCTTCACTGGCAAGAAGTGAGCCGACTTAGTTAAGCGGTCGACAATAACCCAGATACCATCGAACCCACCTCTAGATTTGGGTAGTCCGAAAATAAAGTCCATCCCTATACCTTCCCATTTCCATGCCGGGATTTCTAGGGGTTTGAGTTTACCTGCGGGCCGTAGGTAAATCCTTCTGAAACTATGTAAGTATGTAACTTGGTAAGCCCTAATTACAAAGTTACAAACTTATAAAATTTCTATATAGTTACAGAGTTATATGTGTAACTACATAAGTATGTAATTACATACATACACAGTTACCAGATTTACATACTTACACAATTATACATGTAACTCTGTAAATATATACTTACACAGTTACATATTTAACTGTATAACTCCTTCATATCTTGTTACATAGTTACATGTAGAAATAATTACAAACTTAAGGAGTAAAAAACTATGTACTTACATACTTACAGAGTTACATGTGTATGTGTAGTTACATAGTATGTACATGTGTAATTACACACTTATATGTTGTTACAGAGTTACACATGTAACTCTGCAACTATATACTTACGCAGTTACAGGAATTACATATGTGACTTTGTAACTATGTAAGCCCTAGATAACCTTTGGTAACTAGGTAAGCCCTGATAAGTAGGTAAATTCTTCTGAAACTATGTAAGTATGTAACTTGGTAAGCCCTAATTACAAAGTTACAACTTATAAAATTTCTATGTAGTTACAGAGTTATATGTGTAACTACATAAGTATATAATTACATACTTACACAGTTACAAGATTTACATACTTATACAATTATACATGTAACTCTGTAAATATATACTTACGCAGTTACATATTTAACTGTATAACTACTTCATACCTTGTTACATAGTACATGTAGAAATATTACAAACTTAAGGAGTAAAAAACTATGTACTTACATACTTACAGAGT
Source organism: Colocasia esculenta (assembly GCA_014218235.1). Classification (NCBI taxonomy): domain Eukaryota; kingdom Viridiplantae; phylum Streptophyta; class Magnoliopsida; order Alismatales; family Araceae; genus Colocasia; species Colocasia esculenta. The sequence goes on along the minus strand of CM024759.1, from coordinate 110,388,204 downwards.
TACATGTGTATGTGTAGTTACATAGTATGTACATGTGTAATTACACACTTATATGTTGTTACAGAGTTACACATGTAACTCTGTACTATATACTTACGCAGTTACAGGATTACATATGTGACTTTGTAACTAGGTAAGCCCTAGATAACCTTTGGTAACTAGGTAAGCCCTGATAATTAGATAAGTCCTTCTAAAACTATGTAAGTATGTAACTAAGTAAGCCCTAATGACAGAGTTACAAACTTATAAAATTTCTATGTAGTTACAGAGTTACATGTGTAACTGCGTAAGTATGCAATTACATACTTACACAGTTACAAGATTTACATACTTACGCAGTTACACATGTAACTGTATAAGTGTGTAACTGCGTATACGTACTTACGCAGTTACACATTTTTGGGATAACGATTATACACTTTGGGACAACGAGGGACTTAAAAATAAGTTTTGCATAAAATAGAGACTAGAAGGCTGTTGAAAACCTGACAGGCACCTGAAAATAATGTTAGGTCCCTGCCAGAGACTAATAATTAATTCTCTCAAAAAACTATTGCAGGTTATTAAAAAAAATCTTATAATTTTATAGTTTTTTAACATTTTTGGGTTAATAACTTAGTGACTAAATCTTCGACAACTCCTCTATTTAGTTTGTCCCACTGGTTTAGGTTTTTTTTTTTTCTTTGCCGCATAGTCTGGTAGGTTAATTATTTTCTTTTCCTCGGCTGGCCTATTCATTGTTAGAGGAGTAATTACCTCCATTTGGGCTTGCTCACCGGTTGTGATTGTGGCTTACGCCTGCGCTTTAATTTAAAAAACAAGTCATCATTCAAGCGATACATCAATTGGCCTTTCTTGCGTACAAAGAATGGCTAGGTTGGTAAGGTTTCATCGTCCATCAAAAGATCAAGAGTTCAATTCTGATTTTTAAAAGATTTGTAATATTTAAAATTTAGACGTAAATCTTAGATATTGAGCTTGCGACCTCTTGTACAGGCCAAGACTAGACCAACAGGCCTAACATACCAAAATAAAAAGGCCTTTCTTAGCAATCAAGGGATAAATGTGCTATGCATCACTCTATCAAGAGTTATTTTTTTCAATAGGAAATTAAATTCTCAATAAGGTATATAAGCATAATCAATTATAAAAAAATGTACCCTACATCGAATAGAGATCAAAATAAATCAAACATATAATTTGGAGTCCATCTTCACTGGACAAAAGTGCCATAAAGAACATCTTGATTCATTTTAGCAAGATATGGAACTATTCTCTTCCTTCACTCCTTTTGATTTTGTTGACCAACTAGGTTATATGAATCTTTTTCCGTAAAAAAATCTATCAAATATTAATATATTCATGTTTAAACATAAGAAGTTTAAATCTTTCTTAATAACATATTTCACTATCTCATCTTAGATATTCTCCTGACATCTACTAAATTTAATCATATCTTTTAATCGACGTTGAGTTTGGATGATGGTACATGTGTCCAAACTATCTAAATTTTTCTCTCTTATTTTTTTTTATCAATTAGAACTATCTTCAAATTCTCACAAAAATATTTATTTTTAGTCTTATATTTTTTAATTTTATCATGCATTCATCTGAACATTCTCATCTCTATTGCATATATAATATAACCTTCGCTTGCAGTGTGGCCTTCCTTAGTTGTGGTTAGAAAAATAATGGAATAATCATTGGCATGTGGCAACATCACGAGGAAGCTTAGCTGATTTGTTTGTATTTTCTAATATAGTGATATATTATTATAGTGCTTTATTATTCGACTAGGCAAGCCCAATCCAAGAGTTCGTCTACACCCTGCGCCCTGCTTTAGAAACTGACAAGTTGAATTGGATATTTGGATTTGTTTAGTTTATGGGCCTTTGACCGAGCCAACGCATGTAAGAATTCTCACAGGGATGTCACCATTTTTTGTCGCTATTAAAACAAGGCACCATCCAGTACCGTGTCAACGAGCTAGCTAGCTAGCATGGCGTAAATTAAGTTAGTTTCAATAGAAGTAACCAATGACTTGTTCATATATGGTTAAAGCTATTTTCCGTAATATCTAGTACCTTACAACGTCGTTATCGATCCAGAGTTAATTGAAATTTGTAACGTTTCGATTGGACAACTTGTTCATATATACATAGTCAAATTTGACTAGTTCCGGATAACATTTAGAATATGTTTGATATTAAGATAGATTAGAGATAGAGATGAAGATATTTTTAAAATTTTAAAAATATTTTAAAATTTTAAAGATATTCTCATTCTATCCCAAATTTATTTTAATACCAAACATATCCTTGGTACCTCATCTTAAACGCCCAGCATCTAGTCCAATAAGCTATATTTTTTAATTTTGAAGTAATTAATCTATTGCATGCTTAACAGCTCGACCGCGGGGATGTTATCAAAAGGGTTTCTCACCTGCTTTTCGTAGTTATTTTGTCTCTCGTCTTGGTCGATCTAGTTCTATATATGTTTCAAACTCTTGTCGATTTCTTTAATTTTCCGGTTTCAGTACCCATCAATCTTTATTTCTTTGTTTATTGAAACCATCTACTTCGCTGCGTGTGTTGGAGTCTGACCGCTTCCACACCTTGCCTGTTCAAGGCTATTGAAATATATGTTGAACCGTGTTTGGTCTGGAGATCTATATAAATAGGCATCCATCTACATAATTGCCATCCTCGCAGAAGAAGATGGCGTCTCAACAGAGTATCCCCTTGTTTGTTGCTCTTCTCTTCTCCCTTTTTCTTTCCTCATGTCTCCAATGCCGTGGTTTAAGCTCTTCTGGTGCCGAGGAAACAACAAAGGTGCCTCTCTCTCTCTCTCTTCTCTCTCTCTCTCTCTCTCTCTCTCTGTTGTGATAAAAGCAGTGCATGAGATATGGGGTTTTTCAGCTATACGTAGTTTACATGGGGGAGAAGCAACACGACAATCCTGACATGGTCACAGCAATACACCACGACGCACTCTCTTCAGTGCTGGGGAGGTGAGCAACATCAACCACACCTTCATCCCTGTTAACGTTATTAATTCTTCCTAATTAAAGCATGCATATATATATATATATGATACGAGCTTCTTCATGGGTCTGCGGATTCTCTTTCTCATTTGCCTTTGAACATCGAGAGATCTTTCAGCAAGAATGCAGCTCTGGAATCCATGGTCTACAGCTATCGGCATGGCTTTTCTGGGTTCGCCGCCAGGCTAACCGATGTCCAAGCAAAACAAGTCGCAGGTATTTTTCTCACGCTACAAATAAAACATGGAAATTTTTGGTGCACACTTTTGTAAGAGGGTGTATACACATTTTTTATTATTAAATATTTATCACATCAATATAATTCGACATCTAATCACATAATAATGTGTGCATACTATCTCCATGTGATGTGCAGCAAATATTTTTTATAAAACAATAGAGGTATAAGAGAATGTTAACTATCACAGAAGGATATAAAAAATGTTTATGATCTTTTTGAGCATGTTATAAGGAGGAAGAACTCTGACGTACACGTAAAGAGAAGTTTTTTTTGGTAAAGTTGTGAGGGGCAGAAATGAAGAGAGTAAAGCGTGAATATACGCGAGGTCGGTAAGAGGGTTAACATGTCATACCCACGTAAAGAGTGGACGACTATCTTCATCTTTAAAGAGAATGTGTTATTCCTAGGAATTACATCTTGAACTCGTCTTCCTAGGTTAGGTTATCCCCTTTGAAAACGTCCACTTAGACATGTATGAATAGTTAAACGAAAATTGGGAAGGAGAAATAGTTCACACCCTTGCAAGAGATTGTGTGCATATTTTTTTTGTCGTTGAATGTTTCATTAGATCGACGTATTTGAACACCTAATCACATAGTTATATGTGCACATACCCCACCTCCAAGTGATATGCACCAAGTGCAATTACATCTTGAATTCGTCTTCCTAGGTTAGGTTATCTCTTTTGAAAAAATCTACTTGGACATGTATGAATAGTCAAACCAAATGAGTAAATTAAAACTAGCTAGTCACTGCCTTAAGCTGTCATTGATCAAATGTGTTCGTGTTCTTAAAGAAAGATGAGGACATTGAAGAAGATCTAGATTAATCTTGATGTATTTTCCCCTTTTCCTTCCCTCTTGGATACGCACATATTCAGTAAATTGCTGTAATTAGGATCATTGGGATTTGGGACAAGGGAGAGTATTTTGCATGGTTGTTAGTTTTGGCCGGAATGCAAAGAGTCTGGTTACTCTTAATACATGAGAGGGCCGAATTCTATAACTATTAGAGGGAAAAGTGTAAAAAAAAACCCTTTCATCCAAACTTTATCATGTTTTTGCTTGAGTTTTTATGTAAAACACAGGCGGGCCCATTATTTTTTCCTCTAATATTTATAGAATTCAAAACATGAGTCATCATGTTGTCTCCCCAACACAACCATTATAGATAAACTAATACAAGCGGGGATTAGGTAATATTGGATTCTGCAAGAGGGACGAAGTACTCCGAGAAGAGGAAAATCAGGCATTCACATGGTGATACAAATGAAACACCTCAGATGACAAATTACTAAAGGAAATCTTCTTGTGATCAGTAATGAATATATAGTGATGTATAAACTTTTTACTTGTCCGAGAGAGAGAGAGAGAGAGAGAGAGAGAGAAGAGAGAGAGAGAGAGAGAGAGAGAGACCTATTCAGAATCTTTTTACTTGTACACTTGAGTTTCCTTATATAAACTTGGGGGATTCCCATGTCCCAATATAAGATTTGTCCCCTCTACGAGGAGGTAGCGCTGTGTACTTTGGTCCATAGTGGCCTAGGCCTTGTAGTGGGCCGGGCCTCCTGTCCTATCATATAGTTAACCCGTCTTCCTAATCCAAAAAAATGAAGAATAAAATAGAAGTCAATCCTGGCATATCTAGATTGTGGACAAGCAACCAAACGTGTGAATGCTTAAACAAAGGAGATCGGTGGCAGAAGGGGAAGAAAACTGGAAGTCCCGGCATCTCTTCCTTTTGGATAATTAAATAATCGAACGCCTGAATCAGATAATACAATATAATATATATTTATATACTAAATAATGCATGCGTGCAGGACTACCTGGGGTGCTCAGGGTGATGCCAAACCGCCTCGTCAAGGCGACCACCACTCGCAGCTGGGACTTCCTTGGCTTAAGCCTCAACAATCCCCAATCCAATCTGCTTCATAAGGCCAAGATGGGTGAAGGGGTCATCGTCGGCGTGGTGGATTCTGGTAAGAATAATCTGACTACCATCTTCCTCTACATATGCTTGCCTTCAAAACGCTAGCTTCCTTGCAGCTTTCTAATTAAAGTATACGCGCATGATGGCATGGGTGATGGTTCTCAGGCATTTGGCCCGAGTCGAAAAGCTTTAGCGACGAGGGTTTCGGCCCCATACCCTCACGATGGAAGGGGATATGTCAGCCCGGCCAGCTTTTCAATGCCTCCAGCTGCAATCGGAAGCTGATCGGAGCACGTTGGTACTCGAAGACCATCCCCCCGGAGCAGCTCAAGGCAGAGTACCTGTCACCCCGTGACGCGAACAACCATGGCACGCACACTGCGTCCACCATTGCCGGCAACATGGTGCGAGGTGCCAACTTCCAAGGGCTTGGCGCCGGACGGGCACGAGGGGGAGCCCCCCGTGCAAGGCTGGCTGTGTACAAGGCGCTATGGGGTGCTGCGCCTGCAGAGGCAAGTGGGGACGACGCCACGGTGGTGAAGGCCATTGACGATGCCATACGTGACGGCGTAGATGTCCTGTCCCTGTCTATCGGCGGTAGCCCCGGTTCTGCCAGCAGCGCACACGAGTCTTGGGCGACGTTGCATGCTGTGCAGAAGGGGATCACCGTTGTGTACTCGGCCGGAATGCTGGGCCGGCGCCGGAGTCGATGGAGAACCACTTTCCGTGGACAATCACGGTGGCAGCCAGCACCACGGACCGCATCTTCCCCACTGCCATCACTCTCGGAGGCAATCGCACCATTGTGGTAAGGACTGCCCCGCGTATCCTGTAACATGTTTCTTGCAATGAAAACCAACACCAGCTCCTTTTGTTTATTGTAGAGCTTCTCATTTGAGACTCTTAATTTCTCATCCCAAATAATGCCATGATCCTCTCAAATAATGTAGGAATCTATGCGAACTCCTAACCATAAAAAGAAACATGATCAAAAGGGTGCAAAACAAACATATCTAGACGATATATAACATGATTATTTTCCACCAACATATTTCTTTATATTCGAGGAATCTAAGTGATCAAATTTTCAAATTCTAGAAGGGACCATGTTGAAAAAGAATTATAATGAAGGGCACGTAATAGGAGGTTATAATAATTACTTATTTCTTACCAAAAAGCTCAATTTTATCTTTGCACTGCTGCAGGGACAAGCCATATACTGGAGGACCATAAAGGGGGACGATGGATTCAAAGGACTATATTACGACCTTGACGACACAAGGTATGCCTTCCACGTACATACCAACTTGTTTCTTCTCTGGCGCAAAGAAACATTTATTATATTTTTCTAATGCATATTTAACTCCACTTTTTGATCTTTTTATTAGACGGATACAATATGCTGCCAACATATTGGCCATAGTGAGATCAGAAGTGCATATTTTTCTCCTGGCCCTAGTATATTTTTTTAGTAGTAAAGTAGGAGCCCTGTCTTAATTAACGTTGAAAGCCTGTAATTTTAACGATCACTTTGCATGCATGCAGCTGCAACTCTCCAAATGCCACCCTTGTTAATGGAACCATCGTCATCTGCGACATGGGCGATGTCCCGACCAAACAGTTTGGCATAGCAGGGAGGAATGTGGTTAAAGCCGGAGGCGTTGGCATGATCTTCGTACGATACACAACCAATATACCTGTAAAATGCATGGATTTCCCATGCGCTGTGGTGGATTTGGAGAGCAGACAACAGATCATTGAAAACATAATTCGTACAGGGTAATTTTCCTCGATGCA
>CM024759.1:110314054-110381091 GCA_014218235.1 Colocasia esculenta | reverse complement strand
CCCCCTCCCACCTGCGGGATGCCCCCCCCCCCACCCGACCCCCCTCCCCTCAACCACCCCCTCCCCTTCCACCCCGGCCCCCTCGCCCCCTGCGCGATGCCCCCCCCCCTCCGCACCCGGCCCCCCTCCCCTTCCCACCTGGCCCCCTCCCCCCTGCGGGATGCCCCCCCCCCCCCCCCCCCCGCCCCCCTCCCCTTCCCACCCGGCCCCCCTCCCCCCTAAACGCGATGCCCCCCTCCCCCCTGCACCCGGCCCCCCTCCCTTCCTGCACCCCGCCCCCCTCCCCCTCCCCCACCTTGCCCCTCCCCCCTGCGGATGCCCCCCCCCCCCCCCCACCCGGCCCCCCTCCCCTTCCCCACCCGCCCCCCTCCCCCCTGCGCGATGCCCCCCTCCCCCCTGCACCCGCCCCCCCCCCCCTCCCCTTCCCATCGGGGGAATATAGAAAATGGAGGGTACACAGTGCAAGAACCATTAGGCACCCTCCCATTTTAATCCTATTCTAAGTTGGTGCATTTCATTTTAATGTCATATGTTTGCACATTGGATTAGCATTGCTATGACATGGCCGGTCCTCATAAAAAGTACAAAAAAAAGGTATTGCATTCAGAAAACACCACTTTAGGATCAAATGTTCAAGCCACACCTCATCCCAAAGAAAAATGTAACTATATTCAGCAACTATACTGGATGCAGAAAATGTTTGGCAAACCATGATGTCATGATAATAAAAATTAGTTAGACCCTGGATCACTATGTTTCACCAAAAAAAATTATATACCATTTTAGCTGATTGATTACAAGACATGCAGTACACTCTCACACACCATTGAAGTGTGCCCACTCATCCACAATTCCATTTATGATCATTGTCTTAATTGATGCTCTTGGGGGACCACTATCTAAACATGCTATATTATAAGTTGTGTTCTCTTCTATATACCTGGTTCTATCCATATTTGATTTTGTGCTTATATTAAACTCACATGACTATAGTTCTATCCATATTCCATAGCATCTCATCATCAACACTCAAGATTCTCAATAAATAATCACATATTTCCCTCTCCAGTTTAACATTGGTATTCCCCATCTATATCACTTAAGATATCACCATACAACAGTGGTGACAATACCCTGTTACCCACCACAAGAAAAGGACAGTGTTCCCCTAGGCAGTGACAAAAAAAAAATTCGATGATGAAAGTGTAGGCAAGGACAGTGGGGTAGAATCTTAGGAGATTTTAAACTTTTTCTGACAAACATTGATTTCTGGAGGATATAGTTTAGAAAGGATTGATAGATCTGGCAATATGTGATATTGTGATATCTGGGAAGATCTTCGCTGTATAGCAACCATGTCATCAACTATTTAGAAATCATTACAGATGTTGATAGTTGTTGTTGCCTCTGCTGGTGTGTGGTGGTGTCCTTGGCTGATGAGGCTGCCAGTCCCGCTTCTGCACCCCGTGTTACAGAACAACAGAGTCCGTAAATTAAACTAAAACTTCCAGACAAAAGTAAGGTAAGAAGGTTGTTATATCTGTGTACTGATTGCGTGGGTAGTGACTGATAGCCTGCTACACAGAACTTGCTCTGATGGTTTTTTTTGATACATGACTGCCCACACAATCAGAAGTGTTTTTAAATATGAAAATTCGTCGAGTACAATTCATCGAGTACAAATGCCCCCCCTCCCCCTCCCCGTCCCAGCACCCCCTTCCCATCCTGGCGCCCCCCATCCCCTACAAGTTCCTTCTCCTAATTGCTTATATTCAAAGCTTTTGGTAATTAAGTTATTTTTTATTTATCTTGCTCGCTGTTATTTTTTTACGCTTGACATGAAATAAACAATGCAATGACTTTCTTTGTTAAACATATTGTTTACTTTCACAAATTTCACACTGCAAGTTAATCATTCAACATTCGTATGTTTATTTGTAGCCATTTGAGAGATTTTTTTTCATATTTACCATATTATGATTTAATTTCATATTTTAAATTACTCATGAATAAAATGTTATAAATTTTTTTTTGTAATTAGTGATGAGAGTTCGCGATTGAAATTAGACTCAAAGAAGAACAAATGTCCAACGTATCAAAGTACTTGTTTGTTTGAACGTAAAATATTTCCGCTCGATATTCGAAGATTGCATGATGGTTTACTTTTGGTGAAAGAGAAGATGATGAAAATCATAAAGATTATTCGGAAAGAAGAAAGACAAAGTTTAGAAAATAAAAGTGGATTATCTGTTTTGTTCAAGATGAAAAAGGAGTGCGATATTCTGTAATCTTACGACGCAGTTGGTGTGGTAGTATGTACATGTTTATTGGAAAAGACTGGTGTAAATTTGTGAAAATAATTGTGTCAAAGAACTTGACATTCTCAAAGTTATGTCTTCCCATTATGTACGAAGAGATATATTTGGCAAACTATATTTAGGGATATCAGTGGTTAGTTCACTCCCTAGGAAATCTACTGAAAGCTGGTGAATAAAGAGCCGATCAAGTGGTGTGGCCTAATATGAAGACATCACGGTTTGTGTTGTTTTTAAATGTTCATATCATTAGTATTTATATAGTGCTCAAATTTATTTGATATTCATGTATGTTTACTCTTCATTTATCTTTACGTCAACGCTTTATTTTCACCCATTAGCTCTGGGACTCTCCATATAACGTATGTATGGTACTTGAATGATGTGAGGGTGTGTTGGATTTTAACTCGGGACATGACATTTAATATGTAGGAAAAATGTCGGAGAATCGGTCATGGATGTACCGTGGAATAGTGAATGGAGTTGTGACCGAGGAGTTTAAAGACGGAGTTGACAGTTTTTTGAGTTTGCATTGAGTAATACATAAGTAGCAGTTGATCCGATGGGTACCATCCGATGTCCGTGTTCGGCTTGTAAGAACAGAAAGTAGATATCGACATGGGATGTGCAGCATCATCTGTTGTACGAGAGGATTTGTTGGCCATTATGAGTTATGGTCGTGTCATGGTGAGTTAATATTCAGTCGTCTGCACCAGCTATTACTTTGCCTCCACAAGTACGTACGTAGACATGTTTTCGATGCTGCTGGTCCCGGAGTTCAATATTCATGAAGATCAAACAATGAAGAAGTGCCGAATGATACAGCTCAGAGATTTTATCAGTTACTTCGAGATGCTGATGAGCCTTATGGATGTTGTGAGAAGCATACACGGTTGTCTGCAGTGTCGCAGCTATTGAATTTGAAATCTGAATTTCATATGAGCGAGAGTTGTTTTGACCGGCTTCTCTTACTGGTCAAGAGCATGCTTCCTCATCAGAGAGGTTACCTGCTGACTTTTACCGTGCGAAGAAGATGGTGAATGATTTGGGGCTTGGTTTTATGAAAATTGATGCATGTCCGAATCACTGTATGCTGTACTACAAAGAGGATGCAGATAAGACATCATGCTGTATTTGTAAGCATGATAGGTTCAAGCCCAAGAGAGGGGACAAGTCAAAGCAGAAGGATGTTCCGTATAAGTCATTGCGGTTACTTTCCTATCACACCCAGATTGCAGCGATTGTTCATGTCCTCGAGGACAGCTGGACATATGACATGGCATGCGAAAGAGTCCGTCGCGACGAAGGTGAAATGAGTCATCCTGCCGATGGTGAAGCTTGGCTCATTTTAGCCGTACTCATCCTTACTTCTCAAGGGATCCACGCAACGTACGGCTTGGTTTATGCACAGATGGTTTCAATCCTTTCGGAGGCTCGGTGGCATCTTACTCATGTTGTCCAGTATTCTTACAACCGTATAACCTTCCGCCAGGCATGTGCATGAAGCGTGAGAATCTGTTCCTTTCATTGCTGATTCCGGGTCCAAAAGTCCAGGAAAGAATATAGACTATATCTCAGACCGTTGATTGATGAGATGAAATTGTTATGGTCAGATGGTGTGCAGTCTTATGATGCATCCAGAAAACAGAATTTCAATCTGAAGGCTGCATTAATGTGGACAATAAGTGACTTTCCAGCCTATGGCATGTTATCTGGCTGGAGCACACATGGGAGGTTGGCATGTCCTTATTGCATGGAGGATTCTAATCATTTTGTGTTGAAATCTGGGGGAAAATCTTGTTGGTTCGATTGTCATCGGCGGTTTCTACCCCAGTGACCATCCTTTCCGAAAGCAAAATGGTTCTTTTATTAAAAATACACTGTGATGGAGGAGGTAGATATGGAACGGGTGTCTGGTGGAAACATGGCGAGGCGGGTCCAGAACTTACCGACTGTAACACAACTGGCTGGTAGTACCCGACAAATCCCTGGCTTTGGGAAGGATCACAATTGGGTGAAGCAAAGCATTTTTTTGGGAATTGCCTTATTGGTCAACACTTTTGATACGTCATAACCTAGACGTCATGCATATAGAGAGAATGTTTTTGATAATGTTTCAACACAGTTATGGATGTCAAAGGTAAAACGAAGGATAACGTCAAGGCACGGGTCGATTTGAAAGTACTTTGCAAACGTCCAAACTAGAGCTACAGCATGTTCAAGGAAAGTGGTGCAACCTAAAGCTGCATATGTGCTTGGGGCCAGACAGATTAAGGAAGTGTTGCAATGGTTAAAGCAATTGAGATTTCCGGATGGATATGTCTCGAATATTGCGCGTTGTGTAAATGTCAACGAGGAAAAATATACGGAATGAGAGTCATGACTGCCATGTTTTCATGCAAAGACTGATGCCTCTGCTTTTCGTGAGTTGTTGCCGAAACAAATATGGGGAGCAATGACTGAGCTGAGTCAATTCTTCAGATTTTATCTGCATCAGAACTCAAATTTCATGACTTGCAAATATAGAGCAAAATATAATTCAGACAGTCTGCAATTAGAGAAGATATTTCCTCCAGCATTCTTTGATTCAATGGAGCACCTGATCATCCATTTACCATATGAGGCAAAGGTCGGAGGACCAGTACAATTTTGATGGATGTATCCGTTTGAGAGGTATATTTCTACATCTCAATTTATTGCCATTACGACGATCTTTTATATTACTTATGTATGCATTTAAATTATTGTCGTAGGTGCATGCACGATCTTAAGATGAAAGTCCGTACAAAGCACAAGTTGAGGGTTCCATTACTCAGGCGTACCTCATTGAGGAGATATCGAACTTCTGTTCAATGTACTTTGACACGGAAATACGAACCCGATGCACTCAACCTCCACGTAATGATGATGGTGGAGACCTCCGAGGTGTCAGACCGAGTCTCGTATTCAAGTGTGCCGGACGGGCGTGTTCGGATTTTCATCTACTCGCGCACATCCAAGACAGAGAGTTGGTAGCTGCGGAGATCTACGTGTTCATGAATTGCGAAGAACTAGACCCTTACATTCAGTAAGCTCTCCACGCTTATTGTCATCATTTGCGTGCATTGCTGCACAACCTAACGTTTGTGTGACATTTACATTGCAGAGAGTTTGACTCGTCATATTGCGACGGAATCCACGTCTAACTGACGTGCAGGTTGAAAAGGAACGGGAGAAGTCTTTACCTACTTGGTTAAGATCTCGAGTATGTGTATAATTATTTTGAAACATAAGTGTTATGTTTTATGCAAACTGAGTTGAAGTCATTTATTCAATGTTTGTCTATTTATCTCATAATAGGTTAAACAAGCTTCATTCCCGATTCAAGAGTACAACATTAGTTTTGGCCCCTCGAAGATTGTACGTGTCTATCCAAGCTACATTGTGAATGGATACAGATTTCACACGAGAGATTATGGACGGAATAAGTCTACGATGAACAGCGGCGTATGTGTGAAGGGAAGTGCCTACAATGAAATGAAATTGACTATTATGGCATTCTCTAAGAAGTCATTAAACTGCAATTTTTGGGTCAAGACAACAATGTATTTCTGTTCAAGTGTCAAATTGGTTTGACCCGACATCTATTCGTCATGACACAACATATGGCTTAATCGATGTGAAGCATAAGTCCAAATTGAGTACTATGAGCCATTCATCCTGGCGGCACAAGCCCAACAAGTTTATTATTCAATTATACATCCCTCAAATTAAGAGATTGGTGGGCTGCATGTAGAGTGAAATCAAGACTATTCCCTGAGTATGAGCTTCTCCCGACTGATGATGAGCTCGAAGGTGTTAATGACAACTTTTTCCAATCAGATCGGAGTGACGCACGAGAGTTGGCAGCTTCTACGCAGTACAATGTTCATGATATAAATGAAACAATTTCCTTACATAAGGATAACGAACAAGAAGAAGTTGACCCAAATGTCGCTGAGCGGGAGGTGGAGTCTGATGTGGAGGAAGACTCCAAGATGATGAGGATGAATTCCAGGATGATGATGAAGATGATGCTGAATTAAACATGTCTTCAGCATCTGATGATGAATATAGATAATATACTGCATATTTTGTAAGAATTGGTGTTGTTGTTCATTACATGTTCATAATAAATTGCTACTTCAAATTGAGTGCTGATGACTTGCTATATCTTTATTTGTATCAATAGAGATATGGTACGTGGAGGACGCAGTCGGATGGTTGCCACGTCCGTTGGTAGAGGGACTGCCTCCCGTCACGTCTACCTCCCCGTCCACGTCTGCCTCCCCGTCCACGTCCACGTCTGCCTCCAGGTCCGCGACAGGTATATGCATATGTACACAAAAAACCATATGGGTATTATTGTTTATATTGATTTCACGAGAACTAACGTACATACAATTTTACAGGGACTGCCTCCCCGTCCACGCCCGTCGTCCCAGCGACAGTAATTTTCTACATTGTTGTTTATTTGAAATTCATAATTTCTAATGTGGATGATGAAATTTTGCAGGGACTGCCTCTCCATCCACACCCGTCGTCCCAGCGACAGGTAATTTCTATATTCTTGTTTATTTGAAATTCATAATTTCTAATCTGTATGAATTTTGCAGGGACTGCCTCCCCGTCCACTCCTGTCGTCCCAGCGACAGGTAAATTTCTATATTCTTGTTATTTGAAATTCATAATTTCTAATCTATATGAAATTTTGCAGGGATTGCCTCCCCGTCCACGCCCGTCGTCCCAGCGACATGTAAATTTTTATATTCTTGTTTATTTGAAATTCATAATTTCTAATCTGTATGAAATTTTGCAGGGACTGCCTCCCCGACCACGCCCGTCGTCCCAGCGACAGTAAATTTCTATATTCTTGTTTATTTGAAATTCATAATCTTAGTGTACTAAATTATTTTCAACAGAGGTGGAGAGCCAGCATCCAGCAGCTGAGGAGGGGCCTCAGCTACCAGGACGACAACCATGCTGGATCTCAGGGTAAGTTCATCATCTCAGTGTTACTGTATTTGTTATTTAGGATATACATTTCATGTAGAAATTAATGTGGAATTGCAGGGGAAGATAGATCCCAGTCCTGCTTCCCGCTATATTACGACGCTGGTCCACGCACATATTCCTGGACCAGTGGATGCATGGAGAGACTTCCGGTGCCAGTCCAGGATTTATAATTTGACATATTTACGGTATTTTATTTTTTAGAAGAGTTGAAGTCATTTATTCATTATTATTATTTTAGGTTTATTACAGAACGTTGATTATTTTATTTCTTTATAGCGGAGGTTCGCGTTCACGAGACCCGAGGATCTCCCTCGAGCTCGCACCGTCTGGGAGTCTACTGCCCAGACTAATTTAAGAAAGTCGATGTGGGAGGCCCGGGACAAGGCAATCAAGACCACAGCAACCGGGATCCTATGGCTTGGTGGATTACGGCCCTGTTTGGCTGCGGAGGGACTATTGAGAGTCCCTTTGCGTGCGTTGGGCTGCTGGACCATGGCAGCAGCGGTCACAGGCGGCAATACGCAACAGAGCAACTCAACCGGAGAAGAATGTGCATACTAGTGGATCCGTATCTTATGCGACCCACAGTAAAATTGGTAAGTATTTTATTGTTCGATTCATATATACATATGATTATTATTGTGAAACTAACTAATTTTGTTGAATTTTAAGCATCACGACCTGGAGCGTGCCCCTACTTTCCGCGAGTTATTTGACCGGACTCATAAGCGGAAGGGGATGGAGTATGTTAACCGACAGTGCCCGCACGATTGCTGTAAGTCAAGCTTTAAATTATGAATTCAATTATGATATTCAAGTAATTGTTTTTCAATAATTGAATTTTAAATTATTTTACAGGAGACGTACGACAGGACGATGGCGGAGCGCTACACAGAGGGCACTCCCCAGCCAGATTTGGATGCGGACGCTTGGGTCGAGGCAGCGGGAGTGTCGAGGAAGGGTCGAGGGTACGGCTTTGGGGACAGCCTGGATACTCATCGAGTGTTGTCCTCATATGCCAGTTCGACCGCTCCTCCGGCACACGCGAGTTCATATTCTGCGCGCCGCCCGTCAGTGGTGTAGAGGACATTAGAGGCATCATTCGGGAGGAGCTACGTACAGAGCTACAGACGCAGTTCAGCGATATGCTTCAGCAGTTCCTCTCAATAATGCAGGGAGTACGCCCCACACAGCCTGCAGCTCAGGTCAGTATTATATTAATTTCATATACTTAGGATTGGTTGGACGTTCATATACTTAAAGTGACGTATGGGAACTGACGGAATCCAATTTGGAACTCCGGATTGGGTTGGGCATTCAAAGGACGGATCTAAAAACACCCAAGCATATATAAATGGTCAAAACACGCAACCCGGGGGTCCAAACCCAAATAGGGATCGGATCGGCGTGCCGTTTTCTCCGACACGACCGGGTGGGTTAAAGTGACGTGTGGGAACTAACGGAATCCAATTTGGATCTCCGGATTGGGTTGGACATTCAAAGGACGGATCTAAAAACACCCAAGTATATATAAAAGGTTAAAAACACAACCCGGGGGTCCAAAATCCCAAATAGGGATCGGATCGACGTGCCGTTTTCTCTGACACGACCGGTGGGTTAAAGTGACGGTGGGAACTGACGGAATCCAATTTGGATCTCCGGATTGGGTTGGGCATTCAAAGGACGGATCTAAAACACCGAAGTATATATAAAAGGTTAAACACACAACCCGGGAGTCCAAAATCCAAATAGGGATCGGATCGACGTACCGTTTTCTTCGACACGACCGGGTGGGTTAAAGTGACGTGTAGAAACTGACGGAATCCAATTTGGATCCCCGGATTGGGTTGGGCATTCAAAGGACGGGTCTAATAACACGGCAAAGCATATATAAATGGTTAAAAGACGCAACCCGGGGGTCCAAAATCCCAAATAGGGATAGGATCGGCGTGCCGTTTTCTCCGACACGACCGGGTGGGTTAAAGTGACATGTGGGAACTGACAGAATCCAATTGGATCTCCAGATTGGGTTGGGCATTCAAAGGACGGATCTAAAAACACCCAAGTATATAAAAGGTTAAAACAACAACCCGGGGGTCCAAAATCCCAAATAGTGATCGGATCGGCGTGCCGTTTTCTCCGACACGACCGGGTGGGTTAAAGTGACGTTTAGAAACTGACGGAATGCAATTTGGATCTCCGGATTGGGTTGGGCATTCATTGACGGATCTAAAAACACCCAAGTATATATAAAACGTCAAAACACACAACCCGGGGTCCAAAATCCCAAATAGGGATCGGATCGACGTGCCGTTTTCTCCGACACGACCGGGGGGTTAAAGTGACGTGTAGGAACTGACGGAATCCAATTTGGATCTCCGGATTAGGTTGGGCATTCAAAGGACGGATCTAAAAAACACCTAAGTATATATAAAAGGCTAAAACACACAACCCGGGGGTCCAAAATCCCAAATAGGGATCGGATCGACGTGCCGTTTTCTCCGACACGACCGGGTGGGTTAAAGTGACGTGTAGAAACTGACGGAATCCAATTTGGATCCCCGGATTGGGTTGGGCATTCAATTGACGGATATAAAAAGGCAAGTATATATAAAAGGTTAAAACACACAACCCGGGGTCCAAAATCCAAATAGGGATCCGATCGACGTGCCGTTTTCTCCGACACGACCGGGTGGGTTAAAGTGACGTGTAGAAACTGACGGAATCCAATTTGGATCCCCGGATTGGGTTGGCATTCAAAGGACGGGTCTAAAAACACGGCAAAGCATATATAAATGGTTAAAAGACGCAACCCGGGGGTCCAAAATCCCAAATAGGGATAGGATCGGCGTGCCGTTTTTCCGACACGACCGGTGGGTTAAAGTGACGTGTGGGAACTGACAGAATCCAATTGGGATCTCGGATTGGGTTTGGCATTCAAAGGACGGATCTAAAAACACTCAAGTATATATAAAAGGTTAAAACAAACAACCCGGGGGTCCAAATCCCAATAGGATCGGATCGGCGTGCCGTTTTCTCCGACACGACCGGGTGGGTTAAAGTGACGTGTAGAAACTGACGGAATCCAATTTGGATCTCCGGATTGGGTTGGGCATTCAATTGACGGATCTAAAAACACCCAAGTATATATAAAGCGTCAAAACACACAAACCGGGGGTCCAAAATCCCAAATAGGGATCGGATTGACGTGCCGTTTTCTCCGACACGACCGGGTGGGTTAAAGTGACGTGTAGGAACTGACGGAATCCAATTTGGATCTCCGGATTAGGTTGGGCATTCAAAGGACGGATCTAAAAACACCCATATATAAAAGGTTAAAACACACACCCGGGGTCCAAAATCCCAAATAGGGATCGGATCGACGTGCCGTTTTCTCCGACACGACCGGGTGGGTTAAAGTGACGTGTAGAACTGACGGAATCCAATTTGGATCCCCGGATTGGGTTGGGCATTCAATTGACGGATATAAAAACAGGCAAGTATATATAAATTAAAACACACAACCCGGGGTCCAAAATCCCAAATAGGGATCCGATCGACGTGCCGTTTTCTCCGACACGACCGGGTGGGTTAAAGTGACGTGTAGAAACTGACGGAATCCAATTTGGATCCCCGGATTGGGTTGGGCATTTAATGGGCGGATCTAAAAACACGGCCAAGCATATATAAATGGTCAAAACACGTAACCCGGGGTCCAAATCCCAAATAGGGATCCAATCGACGTGCCGTTTTCTCCGACACGACTTGGTGGGTTAAAGTGACGTGTGGAACTGACGGAATCCATTTGGATCTCCGATTGGGTTGGGCATTCAAAGGACGGATCAAAAACCCCAAGTATATATAAAAGGTTAAAACCACAACCCGTGGTCCAAAATCCCAAATGATCGGATCGACGTGCCGTTTTCTCCGACACGACCGGGTGGGTTAAAGTGACGTGTAGAAACTGACGGAATCCAATTTGGATCCCCGATTGGGATGGGCATTCAAAGGACGGATCTAAAAACACGGCCAAACATATAAAATGGTCAAAACACGCAACCCGTGGTCCCAAATCCCAAATAGGGATCGGATCGGCGTGCCGTTTTCTCCGACACGACCGGGTGGGTTAAAGTGACGTGTGGGAACTGACGGAATCTAATTTGGATCTCCGGATTGGTTGGGCATTCAAAGGACGGATCTAAAACAGGCAAGTATATATAAAAGGTTAAAACACAACCCGGGGGTCCAAAATCCAAATAGGGATCGGATCGACGTGCCGTTTTCTCCAACACGACCGGTGGGTTAAAGTGACGTGTAAAACTGACGGAATCCAATTTGATCCCCGGATTGGGTTGGGCATTCAAAGGACGGATCTAAAACCACGGCCAAACATATATAAATGGTTAAAAGACGCAACCCGGGGTCCAAAATCCCAAATAGGGATCCGATCGACGTGCTGTTTTCTCCGACACGACTGGGTGGGTTAAAGTGACGTGTGGGAACTGACGGAATCCAATTTTGATATCCTGATTGGGTTGGGCATTCAAAGGACGGATCTAAAAACACCCAAGAAAATGATGGATCTAAAAATAGTATTGTATTAAGCTTGAGAAAAATCACATGTTTTAAATTTCATTTTTGAAAATACTGTATATCTTTCATTTATTATTAATGTTTCTCATTTTAATTTATTTTAATATAGGATCCAGCTCCAGACGATGACGAGGCAGGGACAGCAGACGATCCAGCAGATCTATGTTGATTTTTTGTATTCATTTTGCTATATGATTTTATATATTATTGTTTTATGATTTATGTTGATTGTTAGTATTTGTTAAATTTATGAATATTGTAGCAGGTTTGACATTGTAGCAATGTTGACAAATCATTTTTATTTGTCTATTTTAAAAAAAAATTATGTGTATTTTCCGACGGATTTTCTGACGGATAAGTATCCGTCAGAAATTAGAAATTACCGACAGAAAAAGATCATCGATAATACCTTCGGAAAGTCCTGACGGATTGCCCGGCGGATAAGTATCCGTCGGAAAAGATAAATTACCGACGGTTAAAGACCGTCGGCAATTCGGTCGGAAAATACTGACGGCTTTACCGACGGATTAAATCTGTCAGAGGTTTCGACCGAATTCCGACGGAATTTTCATCCGTCGGAAAGTTCTGACCAAGTATTTCCGACGGAAAGTTTCCGACGAGCTTTGGACGAAAGCGGTCGGCTCCTTTTCTGACGGAATACCGACGTATTTCCGACGGATTGAGTCCGCCGGAAATAGCGCTTTTTCTTGTAGTGTACGCCGCTGTTCATCGTAGACTTATTCCGTCCATAATCTCTCGTGTGAAATCTGTATCCATTCACAATGTAGCCTGGATAGACACGTACAATCTTCGAGGGCCAAAACTAATCTGTTGTACTCTTGAATCGGGAATGAAGCCTTGTTCAACCTATTATGAGATAAATAGACAAACATTGAATAAATGACTTCAACTCAGTCTGCATAAAAACATAACACTTATGTTTCAAAATAATGACACATACTCGAGATCTTAACCAAGTAGGAAAAGACTTCTCCCGTTCCTTTTCAACCTGCACGTCAGTTAGACGTGGATTCCGTCGCAATATGACCGAGTCAAACTCTCTGCAATGTAAATGTCACACAACCGTTAGGTTCTGCAGCAATGCACGCAAATGATGACGAATAAGTGTGGAGAGCTTACTGAATGTAAGGGTCTAGTTCTTCGCAATTCATGAACACGTAGATCTCCGCAGCTACCAACTCTCTGTCTTGGAGTGCGCGAGTAGATGAAGATCCGAATGCCCGTCCGGGACACTTGAATACAGAGAGTCGGTCTGACACCTCGAATCTCCAC
The DNA here is from genome assembly GCA_014218235.1 of Colocasia esculenta. Lineage (NCBI taxonomy): Eukaryota > Viridiplantae > Streptophyta > Magnoliopsida > Alismatales > Araceae > Colocasia > Colocasia esculenta. Next base: position 110,367,856 of record CM024759.1, on the reverse strand, counting down.
CATCATCATTACGTGGAGGTTGAGTGCGTCAAGTTCGTATTTCCGTGTCAAGTACATCGAACAGAAGTTCGATATCTCCTCAATGAGGTACGCCTGAGTAATGGAGCCCTCACTTGTGCTTTGTTACGGACTTTCATCTTAAGATCGTGCATGCACCTACGACAATAATTCAAATGCATACATAAGTAATATAAAAGATCGTCGTAATGGCAATAAATTGAGATGTAGAAATATACCTCTCAAACGGATACATCCATCGAAATTGTACTGGTCCTCCGACCCTTGCCTCATATGGTAATGGATGATCAGTGTGCTCCATGAATCAAGAAGCTGGAGGAAATATCTTCTCTAATTTGCAGACTGTCTGAATTATATTTTGCTCTATATTTTGCAAGTCATGAATTTTAAGTTCTGATGCAGATAAAATCCTGAAGAATTGACTCAGCTCAGTCATTGCTCCCCATATTTGTTTCGGCAACAACTCACGAAAAGTAAGAGGCATCAGTCTTTGCATGAAAACATGGCAGTCATGACTCTTCATTCCATATATTTTTCCCTCGTTGACATTTACACAACGCGCAATATTCGAGACATATCCATCCGGAAATCTCAATTGCTTTAACCATTGCAACACTTCCTTAATCTGTCTGGCCCCAAGCACATATGCAGCTTTAGGTTGCACCACTTTTCCTTGAACATGCTATAGCTCTAGTTCTGGACGTTTGCAAAGTACTTTCAAATCAAAACGTACCTTGACGTTATCCTTCGTTTTACCTTTAACGTCCATAACTGTGTTGAACACATTATCAAAAACATTCTTCTCTATATGCATGACGTCTAGGTTATGACGTATCAAAAGTGTTGACCAATAAGGCAATTCCCAAAAATGCTTTGCTTCACCCAATTGTGATCCTTCCCAAAGCCAGGGATTTGTCGGGTACTACCAGCCAGTTGTGTTACAGTCGGTAAGTTCTGGACCCGCCTCGCCATGTTTCCACCAGACACCCGTTCCATATCTACCTCCTCCATCACAGTTGTATTTTTCATAAAAGAATCCTTTTGCTTTCAGAAAGGATGGTCACTGGGTAGAAACCGCCGATGACAATCGAACCAACAAGATTTTCCCCCAGATTTCAACACAAATGATTTAGAATCCTCCATGCAATAAGGACATGCCAACCTCCCATGTGTGCTCCAGCCAGATAACATGTCGTAGGCTGGAAAGTCACTTATTGTCCACATTAATGCAGCCTTCAGATTGAAATTCTGTTTTCTGTATGCATCATAAGACTGCACACCATCTGACCATAACAATTTCATCTCATCAATCAACGGTCTGAGATATATGTCTATATTCTTTCCTGGACTTTTTGGACCCGGATCAGCAATGAAAGGAACAGATTCTCACGCTTCATGCACATGCCTGGCGGAAGGTTATACAGTGTTAGGAATACTGGCCAACATGAGTAAGATGCCACCGAGCCTCCGAAAGGATTGAAACCATCTGTGCATAAACCAAGCCGTACGTTGCGTGGATGCCTTGAGAGTAAGGATGAGTACGACTAAAATGAGCCCAAGCTTCACCATCGCAGGATGACTTATTTCACCTTCGTCGCGACGGACTCTTTCCGCATGCCAAGTCATATGTCCAGCTGTCCTCGAGGACATGAACAATCGCTGCAATCTGGGTGTGATAGGAAAGTACCGCAATGACTTATACCGAACATCCTTCTGCTTTGACTTGTCCCCTCTCTTGGGCTTGAACCTATCATGCTTACAAATACAGTATGATGTCTTATCTGCATCCTCTTTGTAGTACAGCATACAGTGATTCGGACATGCATCAATTTTCATAAAACCAAGCCCCAAATCATTCACCATCTTCTTCGCACGGTAAAAGTCAGCAGGTAACCTCTCTGATTGAGGAAGCATGCTCTTGACCAGTAAGAGAAGCCGGTCAAAACAACTCTCGCTCATATGAAATTCAGATTTCAAATTCAATAGCTGCGACACTGCAGACAACCGTGTATGCTTCTCACAACCATCCATAATGGCTCATCAGCATCTCGAAGTAACTGATAAAATCTCTGAGCTGTATCATTCGGCACTTCTTCATTTGTTTGATCTTCATGAATATTAAACTCCGGACCAGCAGCATCGACAACCATGTCTACGTACGTACTTGTGGAGGCAAAGTAATTAGCTGGTGCAGACGACTGAATATTCAACTCACCATGACACGACCATAACTCATAACGGCCAACAAATCCTCTCGTATACAGATGATGCTGCACATCCCATGTCGATATCCACTTTCTATTCTTACAACCCGAACACGGACATCGGATGTTACCCATCGGATCAACTGCTACTGATGAATTACTCAATGCAAACTGAATAAAACTGTCAACTCCGTCTTTAAACTCCTCGGTCACAACTCCATTCACTATTCCACGGTACATCCATGACCGATTCTCATAAGACATTTTTCCTACAGATTAAATGTCATGTCCCGAGTTAAAATCCAACACACCCTCACATCATTCAAGTACCATACATATGATACATACGTTATATGGAGAGTCCCAGAGCTAATGGATGAAATAAAGCGTTGACGTAAAGATAAATGAAGAGTAACATACATGAATATCAATAAATTTGAGCACTATATAAATACTTAATGGTATTGAACATTAAAAACAACACAAACCGTGATGTCTTCATATTAGGCCACCACCACTTGATCGGCTCTTTATTCACCAGCTTCTCAGTAGATTTCCTAGGGAGTGAACTAATCACTGATATCCCTAAATATAGTTTGCCAAATACATCTCTTCGTACATAATGGGAAGACATAACTTTGAGAATGTCAAGTTCTTTGACACAATTATTTTTCACAAATTTACACCAGTCTTTTCCAATAAACATGTACATACTACCACACCAACTGCGTCGTAAGATTACATATATCGCACTCCTTTTTCATCTTAAACAATAACAGATAATCCACTTTTATTTTCTAAACTTTGTCTTTCTTCTTTCCGAATAATCTTTATGATTTTCTTCATCTTCTCTTTCACCAAAAGTAAACCATCATGCAATCTTTGAATATCGAGTGGAAATATTTTACGTTCAAACAAACAAGTACTTTCATACGTTGGACATTTGTTCTTCTTTGAGTCTAATTTCCAATCGCTAACTCTCATCACTAATTAGAAAAAAAATTAAAACATTTTATTCATGAGTAATTTAAAATATGAATTAAATCATAATATAGTAAATATGAAAAAATCTCTCAAATGGCTACAAATAAACATACGAATGTTGAATGATTAACTTGCAGTGTGAAATTTTGAAAGTAAACAATATCCGACGGTAATATGTCCGTCAGAAGATCCGTCGGTATTATCCTTACCGACGGATATTACCGACGGAATTATTTCCGTCGGAACTTCCGACTTATTGTTCGACGGACATTAGCACACTATTTCTTTTAATCTTACATATATACCACATGTTTTTTTATTTCTTACTCATGCACACATGCTTATGACATGGACACATGCTAGAATCTTTTTAGAAGTTTATGTTACTATCTAACAGTAACTAAACATTGATTAAATGAGATTTAACTAAACATGCTTATCATGATTATAAAAACTTCATAAATTCATAACTATTAAAATAGAAGTTAGAACATGCTCAGATTTTTATCTTAGGCTACTTACATGTGAAATAACACATTTATAATTTTGTAGAAATTTTGAAGCATTATAACTATCTATTGATTTAAATCAAATTTCAAGAGAATATTTTGTAAATGCTTAAAATTCTACAAAAGGGATAAAATGGGTTAAATAGTATATAACAAGCTTATGATACTCAAAATCCTAGATCAAAATATTCTAAACATATTTCATGGTATAACTACTTTACAAAAATTAAATTTAACATGCATATGGTTAATTATCTTATAAGCAAAAATATATAAATTCTATAATTATCAAGAAAATATTCGAGGCTCCATGATCCTCTCATAGTGCTCAACACACTATGACAGAACCGTCAAACCTATAAATACGCACAAATCTCACAAAATTATTAAATACATTCTATTCAGAAAATTTAGAAAATTGAAGGGGGTGGCTGGGGTGAGGAATGGAGGGGAGGGGGGGGGGGCGACAGGGTGGGGGGGGGAGGGGGGGGCGGGTGGGGGGGTGGGAAGGGGAGGGGGGCATCCTGCAGGGGGAGGGGGCCAGGTGGGAAGGGGAGGGGGGGGGGCCAGGTGGGGGGGTGGGAAGGGGAGGGGGGCATCCCGCAGGGGGGAGGGGGCCAGGTGGGAAGGGGAGGGGGGCGGGTGCAGGGGGAGGGGGAATCGCGCAGGGGGAGGGGGGCCGGGTGGGAAGGGGAGGGGGGTGTGTGCAGGCAGGGTGGGGGGGGGAGGGGGCCGGCCGGGTGGGTGGGGGGGGCATCCCGCAGGGGGGAGGGGGGCAGGTGGGAAGGGGAGGGGGGCCGGGTGGGAAGGGGAGGGGGGTGTGTGCAGGCTGGGTGGGGGGGGGGGGGGGGGGGAAAGGCGAGGTGGGCCGGAGGAAGGTGGCGGGGCTGGGGAGAGAGGGGGAGGTGGAACTCACCGGAGAGGGGCGCCGGCGGCGAGCGGCGGCGACCGACGACCGGCGTCGGCGACCGGCGGCGAAGAGAGAGAGAGAGAGAGAGAGAGAGAGAGAGAGAGAGAGAGAGAGAGAGAGAGAGAGAGGAGAGAGAGAGAGAAGAGAGAGAGAGAGAGAGAGAGAGGAGGGAGAGGGAAAGAGGGGGGTTTTGCGGGACAAGGTATAGGAGCTTTACCGACGGATATTCCGACGGCAATTGTCTGTCGGAATATCCGTCGGTATTCTTTCATTACCGACGGATATGTCTGACGGAAATATTGCCGTCGGAACGGCCGACGGATATTCCGACTGACATATTGCCGTCGGAATATCTGTCGGAATTATCGACGAAAATTAATTTGTCGGAAATATCCGTCGGTAATCCCGCTTTTTCTTGTAGTGATACTTACACAGTTACAGGATTTATATACTTATACAGCTACACATGTAACTGTGTAAGTACATACTTATGCAGTTACACACTTTTGGGCTAACGGTTACACACTTTTGAGATAACGGGGGAAAATAACGGGGGTTAAAAATAATGACTTAAAAATAAGTCCAGCATAAAGCAAGGAGCGAAAGGCTGTTGAAAACCTGACAGAGACCTGAAAATAATGCCAGGTCCTTGCCAGGGACCAACAGTTAATTCTCCCTAATTTTTTTGACAATTAAAGACTAAATTTCATTCATTTAAAGAGAATTGGATACATAAGATTTAAAGAGCAATGAATACATAAGATGACACATCACACAAGGAGATGTCAGAGAACACAAACAAAGACATTGGTGGATGGCATTTATGGAGGGACTAAAATGATCAACACCAAATAAATACCCTTTTTAGCCAAAAAAGATCATGCACATTAACATAGATAAAAGTCAAAACAATACCAGAGGAGGGTGAGAGATGGAACCTTTAAGATAGACCTAGCACCTTCTCGAATGGAGTACGTCTACACTTCATTTCTACAGAAGCAAGGATAAAATAGTTCGGATAAAGCACATACACAAATGATGTGTTGACGAATCCTAAGACACAAACTGTACCAACGACTCCTAACCCTCAACTTGGGGTTTTTTAGAGATTGCAAGACTTGAACTAGCTGGACCTCAAGATGGCACATCAAAATCCTCTAATGGCAACGATTTGAGGAGGCCAATCTTGGAAGAAGATGTAAGCTGCACAAGAAAACACTAAAGAACATAATATGCCAATGTCGATGGCGATCCTACAAAGAGCTGTAGAGGGAACAAGACCTAAATAAGACACAAAAACAACAACAAACACTATTTAACTAGACTGAGAGAATTGGTTGGGGAAGGTGATGTTAAAAGATGAAGGCAGCAAGGCAAAATAGAGGATGGGTGGGGGGGGAGACGAGCCGGCTAAGGCATATTGGGAGGGCAGAAATAGTGGCGGAGAGGTTACACGGTGGAGATTGACTGATGGTAGAGAAGATGACGTGACAACTAAGGGTGTGCAAGGCATTGAAGGGGTGGAGATGGAGGATGGGAGGAGAAAGGGAGAAGGTGGAGACACGGTGAGAAAGGAAGAGATGACGGAAAGATGGAGGATGGATGTGGAAATCAGACTAGGAGGAGCCAATGATGATGGTTGGAGACTTGGCAACCTGAAGTGGGTTTCCCGCTTCATGGACGACTCTTACTTAGAGTTTCCCGCCCCTGCTCATAGAGTCTTCGACATCCTCCTACTCCTCCGACTCTTCCTCTGCCTCCTGCTCTGCTTCGTCTTCCATTTCCTCTTGCCTTCTCTACAAGAAGCTTGACAGTAGGGGTGTAAACGAGTTGATACGTTCGACGAGTAGCTCGAAATTCGGCTCGATAAAGACTCGATTCGACTCGTTTATTTAAATAACAAGCCGAGTTGAATAAGGAAAAAAGCTCGATTCATAAATGAGCCGAGTCTGAACACATATGAGCTCTACTCGATTATGCTCGCGAACACTCATTAAGAGCTTGATTAAATACTCGTTAAGAACTTATTTAAATACTCGTTAATAGTTTGTTTATATTTTAATTATTAAAAAACTAAATTATTATGTATTTTATAGAAGATATAAATTCTTTGCTTACTTTGACACTATGAGATGTAATAGATAAAAATAAAAGTTGGAGGTTGATATAAAAAAGTTAAACATAAAGAGTACCAGAATGTAAAAGAATAAACATCAAGGGTATATACATAAAGCAACTAAATACAAATAAATAAGATATATAGATAAAAGAAAAGGATATATACATAATATTAGGTTTTTTGAGGTTCCTAGCACCGCGAACCCAACTTCTTTCTCCCGCCTCCGACCAAGTGCTCTATGCAGGCTTGCAGTAGTGAAGGCGCGACTGCGCGAGGGCGCCGCCACCAGCGGAGGCCTTTGAGTTGAAGCAGCGCCTCCCTGGCCCTCCCCGATGGTGCCAGATGCCATTCGCGGTGCTCGTGGTGGCATTCTCCGGCCACCCAACCCTACACCGACTGCCCACCGCACCCACCCTTGGCCCCTGCACCAGCTTGGAGTCTGTTCCCAAGGCCAAAGCCACTTAATCCCATATCGGGAAAACGAAAAAAAAATGGTAGTTTGGGTTTCCTACAAAAAAGACCCTGCGGCCTTTTCATCACGCCGATGCCAAGTTGGCACTCCAACTTTGTCTCAAAAAAGAAATGTTATTTCGCTTACAACGAAGGTGAGTTTCAGACTCAGCTTGAAGTTGGTCTGAGTTTGAGCTCGATTACGAGTCTATTCACAATAAACGAGTCATAAACGAGTGGCTCAACGTGTGGCGGAACGCCTCGGCCAAGTCCGTTAAACCAATAACGCACTTGATCCGAGTCCGCCTCCCGCGAACGGCCGTAGCCTCGCAAGGGAAACCAAACCACAGTCCGTGTAAACATAAAGGAACACACCACATTTCATATATAATTTTTCACAATTTACATAGCCATAATCCATTAAAACTGTAAAGGTGTACAAAAGTCTGGGGCATACCCCGAGGTACAACAAAAGAAAGTAAACAACTACAAAACTACAAGGCTACACTGCTGAGGTACTACTCCGCTGGAGGTACTGACCCTGCTCCGCTGCGACGCGGCCCAGAACTGGACGTCGGACGGGAAACGTCCTCCTCGCCCTCACCTGTGGGGGTAGGGGTGAGCCTCTCTAGTCACTGGCTCAGTAGGGAACTCCCCCAAAGCCGAACAAACCACAAACCACAGGTACAAAATAGTAAACATTACCAACAACATAAAAATAGCTAAGCAGGTAAGTAAAGCTGTAAAACTACTCACTGTCTGCCGACTACGAGAAACAACTGTAGTAACTAAACGGAAAACCCAAACAGGTGTACAAGCCAAAGTAGAGACAGCCAACACGAGCCACGTAAACTGTTCGCGACACCAGAAACTGACTCGGACAACTAACACAGGTCCACCTCTCAGTCTCGCAGCCACGGACGAAAGATCCAGCTGCCGCTCCACGTAAAAAGGTCAAACAACTGTGGAGACCAACTAAAACACCACAACCTGCAGACCACACGGTCACAGGCCCATGCCTGGCACCTCTAGAGACCCTGGCCTGGGCTCGCTAGAGTGAGGCACTGGAAAAAGGACTAGCTGGGGTCCAGTACGTCTACTGGTGTCCGTACCCCCAACTACGAGCGCGCTACAAGTGACTAAAAACAACCATAACTGTCACTGTCTCACTGTCGTCTTTCCCTCAGCCGGACGTACAACTCTAACACAAGAGTGAGGGTGTCCAGGTCAGACGACACAAACCTCTACGGTACAACACAAGTACCGGGACAAGGCCCCGAGCTAACAGCCTGGCTCACAAAGAACCTGGGGCACCCAACTGGAGAGGTAACCACGGTAGGCGTCGTACTACTCGTCACGTACACAAAACCACGTGCACGTCACACACAAACCATGTGAAACCTCACGTAAACCACAAGTAACCACTGGTCCACTACATGTGAACCCAACTGACTCGCGTACACAACGCGCAGTCACCGAAGTAAGCAACTAACAGCATACCTTGTATGCTAAACACGAGAACCATGTGCACTTAGTGCACCTCGTATAATTCCACGCATGCATTATCGATAAAACACCATAATTAGCCATTTCTGTTCATGTAGGAGTAGGCGGCCACATCGATTGCCGCTTACAGGAAGTAGACGGCAAGGTCCCTGGCCGTCAACCTCCTGGCTGAAGATCTTGGTGGCAAACGATGTTGACGCCAAGTTCTCCGGCCTTAAACCCTGCAGAAACCCTAATCCGGTCCTGCGAGTTCTCTAGCTGTTCTAATTACTGGAAAACATGCAAATGCATACCCTCTAGCATGACAGAACCCAATGCAACCCGTTTAAACATGATTCGAACAATAAACTACTCAAACCACCCATTATCCCATATGGTGCAACTCTATCCAAACATGGATTATCATGCGGATTTAAGTAGTTATGATGTGTTTTAATGTTTCTACGGAGCTACCAGGGTTCGTCCCCTACCTCAGAACGCGTTAGAATCTCCGCAACCCCCCGGTTTACGCCGAGCCCTCCGCGAGCTCCCACGCAAATTGCACCATGCCGCGACGTTTCCTCGCGCATTCGGCGACGCCGCGCGTCTCACGATCGACCAGCCACTCCTCGATACCTGTTAGAACCTTCAGAAACACCAGGGCGCGAAGCTGGGGCAAGAGGGAGAGAGGGTGAGCTGAGAGAGCTGCCCTCGGGTGAACATATAACCTGCTGATCTGACAGGTTGGCGTCAACCCCCTTGTCGCCCACATGCACCGCCAACATAAACGTCCACAACTACTGCCGCCAAGTTCAAGAAGTCAACGTCCATAAACCTGGACGCCAACAGTAAACGACCACCCCTTGGCCGCCAACTCAGACAGAACAGCAGCAGGTCCTATTCCAATTCAGGACCTACCCTGCTCTTCACCTGCTCAAGCCACGCAATCACACCATGCATTCCACACACCCAACTCACACCGGCCTCACAACGGCCGCCACAACCACAATGCACATGATCCGCATGGATCCAAAAAGCACGCGACGTTACACAACGAGTCTAGCTTGAACAGCAAAATAATTAAACAAGCCGAGTTCGAACAGGGTTTGTAGAAACTCGGCGAGTTTCGAGCTGAGTTCGAGCTCGTTAAAAAGTCTACGAATCGAGTTCGAGCTAGGTGGTATTCAACTTGACTTGGATCGTTTACACCCCTACTTGGCAGTGGTAGTGCGGGTAGAACCCCACCCTTTCCTCGATGGCCTCAGTAGAGGAAACCCCATCAGCTTTCACCCGCGTTGTTGTAGGTGAAGAAGAGTAAGGGGCGGAAGCCAAAATCCCTGGCCATGGGCGCCTATGCAGTGGCGATCGGAAGCAATAGCTACGAGGAGCCACTAACAAGGTGTCAGTGTAGCCACTGGGAGTGGACAAGATGCCTCAATGGAGGGTCGGCCCCTTAAGCGCCAAGACACTGTGCAACGCCTGCGACGTCCACTGCAAATCTGAGCGGCTCCTCCCAAATACCGCCCCGCCAATAGCCCCAGGTTCCTCAATCACTTGCACTCCAACTGCCACCATAAGGTCATCAAGATGCGACACAAGAAGGAGTTTCTGGTGGGGGTAGTATCTACCCCCACGACCTCTCACTACAAGAAAAGGCGGGATTTCCGACGGACACCATCCATCGAAAATCCGATGGTAAGCGGTCGGAAAAACAACCTTCCGACAGCTTTCCGTCGAAAAGTCATCGGAAATGATCCGTCGGAAAAATCTGGTCAGAAATTACCGATGGCACAAAATTCCATCGAAAATCTGTCGGAAATACCGACAGAAATATCCGTCGGAAATTGGGTCGGTAATTTCCGACCGCAAGCGTCGAAAAACATTGTCAGAAATTTGGTCAGTATTTACCGACAGAAAATTATCCCAAAATCCATCGAAATTTCCGTCGGTAAATTCTGACCTACAAATCCGTCAGAAATTAATCCGTTAGTGTTTTAGACAGAAATAACAATGATTTTTCAAACCTGCTCCAATATTCATAAATACTCACAATCAACATAAAATCATAAAATACAACAAATATAAAATCATACAAAATAATAAATACAAAAAATCAGGACAGATCTACCGGATCGTTTGCTGTCCCCGCCTCGAGATCGTCAGGTGTTGGAAGAAACATTAATAAAATTAATATACATACATTATTTTCAAAAATTAAATTTAAAATATGTGATTATTTCTCAAGTTTAATTAGAAACTATTTTTAGATCCGTCGTTTCTGGGTTTTTTTAGATCCGTCGTTTCAACGCCCAACCCAATTTGGGAATCCAAATTAGATTCTGTCAGTTTGCACACGTCACTTTCACCCACCAGGTCGTGTCGGAGCAAACGACACGCCGATCGGATCCCTATTTTAGATTTTGACCCCCGGATTGTGTGTTTTGATCCTTTAGAGTTGGATTTTTTTAGATCCGTCATTTCAACACCCAACCCAATCCGGAATCCAAATCGGATTCTGTCAGTTCGCACACCTCAATTTAATCCACCTGGTCGTGTCGGACAAACGGCACGTCGATCGGATCCCTATTTTTTGATTTTGACCCCCGGGTTGTGTGTTTTGATCCTTTAGAATTGGGTTTTTTTAGATCCGTCATTTCAACACCCAACCCAATCTGGGAATCCAAATTGAATTCCGTTAGTTCGCACACGTCAATTTAACCCATCCGGTCATGTCGGACAAACGGCACGCCGATCGGATCCCAATTTGGGATTTTGGACCCCCGGATTGTGTGTTTTGATCCTTTAGACTTGGGTTTTTTATGATCCGTCGTTTCAACGCCCAACCCAATCCGGGAATCCAAATCAGACTCCGTCAGTTCACACACATCACTTTCACTGACCCGGTCATGTCGGAGCGAACGGCACGCCGATGGGATCCCTATTTTGGATTTTGGACCCCCGAGCTGTGTGTTTTGACCCTTTAGACTTGGGATTTTTTAGATCCGTCGTTTCAACGCCCAACCCAATCCGGGAATCCAAATTAGACTCCGTCAGTTCACACACGTCACTTTCATCGACCCGGTCGTGTCGGAGCAAACGGCATGCCGATCGGATCCTTAGTTGGGATTTTATACCCCCGAGTTGTGTGTTTTGACCCTTTAGACTATGGTTTTTTTAGATCCGTCGTTTCAACGCCCAACCCAATCCGAGAATCCAAATAAGATTCTGTCAGTTTGCACACGTCAACTTAATCCACCCGATCGTGTCGGAGCGAACGGCACGTCGATCGGATCCCTATTTGGGATTTTGGACCCCGGGTTGTATGTTTTAATCCTTTACACGGGTTTTTTTTAGATCCATCATTTCAACGCCCAACCCAATCCGGGAATCCAAATCGGATTCCGTCAGTTCGCACACGTCAATTTAATCCACTCAGTCGTGTCGGAGTGAACGACACGACGATCAGATCCCTATTTGGCATTTTGGACCCCCGGGATGTGTGTTTTGACCCTTTGGACTTGGGTTTTTTTTAGATCCGTCATTTCAACGCCAACCCAATCCGGGAATCCAATCGGATTCCGTCAGTTCGCACATGTCAATTTAACCCACTCGGTCGTGTCGGAGTGAACGGCACGCCAATCAAATCCCTATTTGGGATTTTGGACCCCGGGTTGTGTTTTTTGACCCTTTAGACTTGGGTTTTTTTTTAAGATCTGTCATTTGAACGCTAAATCCAATCCGGGAATCCAAATCGGATTCTGTCTGTTCGCACACGTCAATTTAACACACCCGGTCATGTCGGAGCGAATGGCACGCCGATCAGATCCCTATTTGGGATTTTGGACCTCCGGGTTGTGTGTTTTGACACTTTAGACTTGGTTTTTTTAGATCCGTCATTTCAACGCCCAACCCAATCCGGGAATCCAAATCGGATTCTGTCAGTTCGCACACCTCAATTTAACCCACCCGGTCGTGTCGGAGTGAACGGCACGCCGATCATATCCCTATTTGGGATTTTGGACCCCGGGTGTGTGTTTTGACCCTTTAGACTTGGGTTTTTTTTAGATCCGTCATTTGAACGCCCAACCCAATCTGGGAATCCAAATCAGATTATGTCAGTTCGCACACGTCAATTTAACCCACCCGGTCGTGTCGGAGTGAATGTCACGCCGATCAGATCCCCATTTGGTATTTTGGACCCCGGGTTGTGTGTTTTGACCCTTTAGACTTGGGATTTTTTTAGATCCATCATTTCAACGCCCAACCCAATCCGGGAATCCAAATCGGATTCCGACAGTTCGCACACGTCAATTTAACCACCCGGTCGTGTCGGAGTGAACAGCACGCCGATTAGATCCCTATTTGGGATTTTGGCCCCCGGGTGTGTGTTTTGACCCTTTAGACTTGGGTTTCTTTTAGATCCATCATTTCAACGCCCAACCCAATCTGGGAATCCAAATCGGATTCCCTCAGTTCACACACATCAATTTAACCCACCGGTCGTGTCGGAGCAAATGGCACGCCGATCAGATCCTTATTTGGGATTTTGGACCCCGGGTTGTGTGTTTTGACCCTTTAGACGAGTTTTTTTTAGATCCGTCATTTGAACGCCCAACCCAATCTGGGAATCCAAATCAGATTCCGTCAGTTTGCACACGTCAATTTAACCCACCCGATCATGTCGGAGCGAACGGCACGCCAATCAGATCCCTATTTGGGATTTTGAACCCCCGGGTTGTGTGTTTTGGCCCTTTAGACTTGTTTTTTTTTAGATCCGTCATTTCAACACCCAACCCAATCCGGGAATCCAAATCGGATTCCGTCAGTTCGCACACGTCAATTTAACCCACCCGGTCGTGTCGGAGTGAACGGCACACCGATCAGATCCCTATTTGGGATTTTGGACCCCGGGTTGTGTGTTTTGACCCTTTAGACTTGGGATTTTTTTAGATCCGTCATTTGAACGCCCTTTACACTTCTGTTAGGTTAATTAATTTAGATTTCTTTTTTTCCCTTTTGACATTCTTTAGTGGTTTCATTTCATTCAAAGTATATGAAATAATAGTAATACTGACTTGAGCGGCTGGCTGTGAGGGGCGTACTCCTGCATGGCTGAGATCAACTGCTGAACTATATCACCGAAGTGCGTCCGTAGCTCTTCCCGAATGAGGGTTCTCATCTCCTTTACACCACTGACGGGCGGCACAGCAGATGACTCCCGTATGTCGGAGGAGCGACCAAACTCGCATATATATAAGGACAACACTGGAGTAGTATCCAGGCTGTCCCCAAAGATATACACTCAACCCTTCCAAAACCAAGCCCCAGATCATTCACCATCTTCTTCGCACGGTAAAAATCAGCAGGTAACCTCTCTGATTGAGGAAGCAACTCTTGACGAGTAAGAGAAGCCGATCAAAACAACTCTCCCTCATATGAAATTTAGATTTCAAATTCAGTAGCTGCGACACTGCAGACAACCGTGTATGCTTCTCACAACCATCCCATAATGGCTCATCAGCATCTCAAAGTAACTGATAAAATCTTTGAGCTATATCATTCGACACTTCTTCATTTGTTTGATCTTCATGAATATTGAACTCCGGACCAGCAGCATCGACAATCATGTCTACGTAGTACTTATGGAGGTAAAGTAATTAGCTGGTGCAGACAATTAAATATTCAACTCACCATGATACGACCATAACTCATAATGGGCAACAAATCCTCTCGTATACAAATGATGTTGCACATCCCATGTCGATATCCACTTTCTGTTCTTACTAGCGAACACGGACATCATATGTTACCCATCGGATCAACTGCTACTGATGAATTACTCAATGCAAATGAATAAAACTGTCAACTCCGTCTTAAAACTCCTCGGTCACAACTCCATTCACTATTCTACGGTACATCCATGACTGATTCTCATAAGACATTTTTCCTACACAAATTAAATGTCATGACGAGTTAAAATCCAGACACCCTCACATCATTCAAGTACCATACATATGATACATACGTTATATGGAGAGTCCCAGAGCTAATGGGTGAAACAAAGCGTTGACGTAAAGATAAATGAAGAGTAAGCATACATGAATATCAAATAAATTTGAGCACTATAAAATACTTAATGGTATTGAACATTAAAAACAGTACAAACTGTGATGTCTTCATATTAGGCCACCACCACTTGATCGGCTCTTTATTTACCAGCTTCTCATTAGATTTCCTAGGTTTTGAACTAACCACTAATATCCCTAAATATAGTTTGCCAAATACATCTCTTCGTACATAATGGGAAGACATAACTTTCAGAATGTCAAGTTCTTTGACACAATTATTTTCCACAAATTTTGACCAGTCTTTTCCACTAAACATGTACATACTACCACACCAACTACGTCGTAAGATTACAGAATATCGCACTCCTTTTCATCTTGAACAATACAGATAATTCACATTTATTTTTTAAACTTTGTCTTTCTTCTTTCCGAATAATCTTTATGATTTTCTTCATCTCTCTTTCACCAAAAGTAAACCATCATGCAATCTTCGAATATCCATCGGTAATATTTTATGTTCAAACAAACACGTACTTTGATACGTTAGACATTTGTTCGTCTTTGAGTCTAATTTCCAATCGCGAACTCTCATCACTAATTAGAAAAAAATTGATAACATTTATTCATGAGTAATTTAAAATATAAAATTAAATCATAATTGGTAAATATGAAAGAATCAATCAAACATTCATTTCCGTAGAAAAAAAATAACATACTAACATGAATCATGGGAAATGACTTAGGATTGACTACTAATTAAGCGAAGTGGTTGGTTGCAGTGGCATGGACTATGGGAGGTTTAGATCAGATGGAACATTGCATTCCTATGGCCGGAAAAATAGGTCTTCTCACATAGAAATCTATATATGGTAAACACAGGTCATAGGTTTTTCATTGATAGTCTGCAAAAAATAGAGAAAGAAATAGATATATATCCTATGTTTGGCAAGAATTCATATTTTTACAATTATGAAATTCAATTTGCATAATATAATAAGAATCAACAGAAACTCTAAAAAATCACAAACAATCTACTTACATCTGGAAGATATTAGTAGTCTAAATTGAGTTTTGAAGTAGATAGGATTAGAGCTAGAAAAACTATGCTTTAAAAACTCATGAATTTGTATGAACAAAATAAAAAAAACAGGATATCTAATTGTACTTAATCATGCGTTTCTGTAAAAAATATAAAAGTAGAAAAGAAGAAGAAGAAGATAGTTTTTTGTAAATCATGATATCTTACAGGCAATAACATTATAAAATATGTATATGCCTACGTATAGTTTTTTGAATGAAGAATGGATGAGAACCCTATAAGCTCTAAACCTGTCACGTCCTAATAAAAGTCTATTTATCAAGAAATGACAGAAAATAGGCACAAAGTAAAAACATTAACGTTTATTTATTATAACGTAGTCTGCGGAAGTCTTATTACATAAGCTCCTCATTACGCACTAAGTGAGGAGTAAGGATGAGTAACTACTACTCATAACATTTACAAGTACATAACTAAAATAGTAAATGGTTGGTTGACTCGTCATCAGTGTCCACTCTGCACACAGCCCATCTTATACTTCTCCCCCATCTTGGTTACCTGAAAAGGGAAGGATGGGTGAGCTAACTAGCCCAGTATAATTCAAATCCTTAAACCAAAGGATTAGGAACACATGATAATTTAAGTAAGAACAGGAATGGTATCAAGAACAGGGTCAGATAACCAACATAACATGTCAGTGAATGTATAACAGTAGTATAAAATCACAGGCATACTCAGAAATTCATATTAAGACTCAAGTTCGGAATCATATAAATATTCACACAGGACAGGTAATAGGATGATCATAATCAGGAGATAGTGATGCAATGTCAAACATCATGGTATCCTTATCACTCCAAGACAAGGATAGAACGGACATTAAAGAGACAATACTAGATCTCATAATAGTAGCTTGATACAGTGATAGTAAAACTCAGGTCATGCTCAAGTATATAGCTCAAAAATTGGTTCATATATCAGTTCACACAGTGCAGGAAGTATGATGACCATAATCAGGAAATAGTGATGCAATGCCAAACATCCTGGTATCTTTATCACTCTCGTACGGCCCGTAATGAATTCGGGTGCTCCTCCCAGGACTGGACCAGCCCTATTTGCACAGGCATATTAGTTAGGTGGGGTCCAAGGACCCAATAAATGTCATCATCATAAGTTAATCATATCTCACATGGTGTTCAAGCATATGAACTCTCAGAATATCAAGTTATATGAACTCAGTTACCGAATACAGAAGAATGGACCAACGGAGTACCATTCGGAGTTGACAACTTCAAGATAATTCAATGGTGAAAGTATCCAAAGTGGTTAATATTTATAGTAGAATGACAGTAAATATCAAAGTAAATAAGAGGGTAACTTGGTAGGCTATTAGGATGGACTTTGAGCAAGGATTCGCACATGAAAAAGTGCTGAAATTCGAATCAGGGTCATAGCTGTCGACATGTGAGAAGGGGCTGTCGACAGATGGCTACAGACAGAACTCAGGTTTTCTGGACTGTGTGTATCTTTCGACAGCAACCAGGGGCCTGTCGACAGCTACACACAGTCCCAGTTATCTGGGTTCTAGATAGCATGCGCCTGTCGACAGCTTTGGGCCGGCTGTCGACAGGTAGCTGCAGAACTTCTAGAGTGCTTTGTAAATCTGTTCTAAAGGCCCTAATTATAAAACTTATAACCCAAGACATGTTTAATATCAAATGGAAAAGTCTAATTGAAGTTCTCACAGTAGTTTATAGAACCGAACAAGTAAGATGAAACGAGAGGTTTGCAATTCAAGCTTGTCTAGCTAGAAACTTAACATAGTATGGTGTTGGAAGTGTGGTCTTGATAGCAATGGATTATTGGGAGATTCTTAAAAGATGGACACTAAAACACAAGATATTTAATGTTCCAAATCAAAGCTTGAGGTACAAACATCTAAATGGGAAAAATCATAATGTTCTAAGATATCGAAATTTCTAGTAAAACTCTATAGCATAAACTTGGATTATGGGTAGTATAAGAGGTTAGAAACCTACTTAAATTGTAATGGGAGTGAAGATGCCCCTTGATAACTATATGATTTCAAAGATAATTGGAGGGATCAAACAAAAGAATCTGAGGTTACAATCTCATATACAAGCTTAACTGAGATGATTAGTCGGCTCCAAGGCAATCTGTGTATGAGGCTAAATTCTTTCAACATGAATAGAGAATAGAGTTCAAGGAAGGATGAGAACCTACAAGATAAATACTAAAACGCAAAGTGTTTCATGGATTTAAATCAAGGCATGAAGTACCAAACATCTGAACAGAAGTTAGTCACAAGTTCTAATGGTATTGTGACTTCTATCAATCTTCTATAACATATACAAGGATCAAAGGTGGAAGAAGAAGACGAAGAGAGATGATCTGGAAGTAAAACAAGTATATTTTCCTCCCCAACGTAAGAATATTCATCAAAACTAGACGAAAACTAGTAGGATTACAGTTATATCAACTTGGCTACTCAACACGAGTATTTATCATGTGTGGAGAACAGGATAAGGAAAGGAGATGAATCCTACCTTTCTTAAACGATGAATTTACTAATATCTTGATGAGAAAACCCACTCACACTACAAGAAAAAGTGCTATTTCCGACAGACTCAATCCGTCAGAAATCCGTCGGTATTCCGTCGGAAAAGGAGCCTTCCGACCGCTTTCCGTCAAAGCTCGTCGGAAACTTTCCGTCGGAAATACTTGGTCAGAACTTTCCGACGGATGAAAATTCCGTCGGAATTTGTCGAAACCTCCGACAGATTTAATCGTCGGTAAAGCCGTCAGTATTTTCCGACCGAATTGCGACGGTCTTTAACCGTCGGTAATTTATCTTTTCCGACGGATACTTATCCGTCGGCCAATCCGTCAGTATTTTCCGACGGAATTAACGACGTGTTTAGCGTCGGTAATTATCAGTTCCGACGGATACACATCCGTCGGCCAATCCGTCAGGACTTTCCGCAGGTATTACCGACGGTCTTTTTCTTTCGGTAATTTCTAATTTTCGACGGATACTTATCCGTTGGAAAATCCGTCGGAAAATACACATATTTTTTTTAAAAATAGACAAATAAAAATGATTTGTCAACATTGCTACAATGTCAAACCTGCTACAATATTCATAATTTAACAAAAATATAACAATCAACTTAAAAACATAAAATACAATAAATATAAAATCATATAGCATAATGAATACAAAAATCAACATAGATCTGCTGGATCGTCTGCTGTCCCTGCCTCGTCATCGTCTGGAGCTGGATCCTATATTAAAACAAATTAAAATGAGAAACCTTAATAATAAATGAAAGACATACAGTATTTTCAAAAATGAATTTAAAACATGTGATTATTTCTCAAGCTTAATACAATACTATTTTTAGATCCATCATTTTCTTGGGTGTTTTAGATTCGTCCTTTGAATGCCCAACCCAATCCGGATATCCAAATTGGATTCCGTCAGTTTCCACACGTCACTTTCACCCACCCGGTCGTGTCGGAGAAAACAGCACGTCGATCGGATCCCTATTTGGGATTTTGGACCCCCGGGTTGCGTCTTTTAACCATTTATATATGCTTGGCCGTGTTTTTAGATCCGTCCTTTGAATGCCCAACCCAATCCGGGGATCCAAATTGGATTCCGTCAGATTCTACACGTCACTTTAACCCACTCGGTCGTGTTGGAGAAACGGCACGTCGATCCGATCCCTATTTGGGATTTTGGACGCCGGGTTGTATGTTTTAACCTTTTATATATACTTGCATGTTTTTAGATCCGCCTTTGAATGCCCAACCAATCCGGAGATCCAAAATGGATTCCGTCAGTTCCCACAGTCACTTTAATTCACCCGGTCGTGTCGGAGGAAAACGGCACGCCGATCCGATCCATATTTGGGATTTTGGACCCCCGGGTTGCGTGTTTTGACCATTTATATATGCTTGGCCGTGTTTTTAGATCCGTCCTTGAATGTCCAACCCAATCCGGGGATCCAAATTGGATTCCGTTAGTTTCTACACGTCACTTTAACCCACCCGGTCGTGTCGGAGAAAACGGCACGTCGATCCGATCCCTATTTGGGATTTTGGACCCCCCGGGTTGTGTGTTTTAACCTTTTATATATACTTGGGTGTTTTTAGATCCGTCCTTTGAATGTCCAACCAATCCGGAGATCCAAATTGGATTCCGTCAGTTTCCACACGTCACTTTAACCCACCCGGTCGTGTTGGAGAAAACGGCACGTCGATTGGATCCCTATTTGGGATTTTGGACCCCCGAGTTGCGTGTTTTGACCATTTATATATGCTTGGCCGTGTTTTTAGATCCGTCCTTGAATGCCCAACCCAATCCGGAGATCCAAATTGGATTCCGTCAGTTTCTACAAGTCACTTTAACCCACCCGGTCGGGTCGGAGAAAACGACACGTCGATCGGATCCTATTTGGGATTTTGGACCCCCGGGTTGTGTGTTTTAACCTTTTATATATACTTGGTGTTTTTAGATCCGTCCTTTGAATGTCCAACCCATCCGGAGATCCAAATTGGATTCCGTCAGTTTCCACACGTCACTTTAACCCACCCGGTCGTGTCGGAGAAAACGGCACGTCGATGGATTCCTATTTGGGATTTTGGACCTCCGGGTTGCGTGTTTTGACCATTTATATATGCTTGGCCGTGTTTTTAGATCCGTCCTTTGAATGCCCAACCCAATCCGGAGATCCAAATTGGATTCCGTCAGTTTCCACACGTCACTTTAACCCACCCGGTCGTGTCGGAGAAAACGGCACGTCGATTGGATCCCTATTTAGGATTTTGGACCCCCGGGTTGCGTGTTTTGACCATTTATATATGCTTGGCCATGTTTTTAGATCCGTCTTTGAATGCCCAACCCAATCCGGGGATCCAAATTGGATTCCGTCAGTTTCTACACGTCACTTTAACCCACCCGGTCGTGTCGGAGAAAACGGCACGTCGATCCGATCCCTATTTGGGATTTTGGACCCCCGGGTTGTGTGTTTTAACCTTTTATATATACTTGGGTGTTTTTAGATCCGTCCTTGAATGTCCAACCCAATCCGGAGATCCAAATTGGATTCCGTCAGTTCCCACACGTCACTTTAACCCACCCGGTCATGTCGGAGAAAACGGCACGCCGATCCGATCCTTATTTGTGATTTTGGACCCCCGGGTTGCGGTTTTGACCATTTATATATGCTTGGGTGTTTTTAGATCCGTCCTTTGAATGCCCAACCCAATCAGGAGATCCAAATTGGATTCCGTCAGTTCCCACACGTCACTTTAAGTATATGAACATCCGACCCAATCCTAAGTATATTAAATTAATACTAATACTGACCTGAGCTGCTGGCTGTGGGGCGTACTCCCGCATTATTGAGAGGAACTGCTAAAGCATATCGCTGAACTGCGTCTGTAGCTCTGTACGTAGCTCCTCCCGAATGATGCCTCTAATGTCCTCTACACCACTGACGGGCGGCGCAGAAGATGAACTCGCGTGTGCCGGAGGAGCGATCGAATGGCATATGAGGACAACACCGATGAGTATCCAGGCTGTCCCAAAGCCGTACACTCGACCCTTCCTCGGCACTCCCGCTGCCTCGACCCAAGCGTCCGCATCCAAATCTGGCTGGGGAGTGCCCTCTGTGTCGCTCTCCGCCATCGTCCTGTCGTACGTCTCCTGTAAAATAATTTAAAATTTAATTATTGAAAACAAATTACTTGAATATCATAATTGAATTCATAATTTAAAGCTTGACTTACAGCAATCGTGCGGGCACTGTCGGTAACATACTCATCCGTCCCCTTCCGCTTTTGAGTCCGGTCAAATAACTCGCGGAAAGTAGGGGCACGCTCTAGGTCGTGATGCTTAAAATTCAACAAAATTAGTTAGTTTCACAATAATAATCCATATGTATATATGAATCGAACAATAAAATACTTACCAATTTTTTACTGTGGGTCGCATAAGATACGGATCCACTAGTATGCACATTCTTCTCCGGTTGAGTGCTCTGTTGCGTATTGCCGCCTGTGACCGCTGCTGCCATGGTCCAGCAGCCCAACGCGCGCAAAGGGACTCCCAATAGTCCCTCCGCAGCTAAACAGGGCCGTAATCCACCAAGCCATAGGATCCCGGTTGCCTGTGGTCTTGATTGCCTTGTCCGGGCCTCCCACATCGACTTTCTTAAATTAGTCTAGGCAGTAGACTCCCAGACGGTGCGAGCTCGAGGGAGATCCTCGGGTCTCGTGAACGCGAACCTCCGCTGTAAAGAAATAAAATTAATCAACGTTCTGCAATAAACCTAAATTAATAATAATTGAATAAATGACTTCAACTCTTCTAAAAAATAAAATACCGTAAACATGTCAAATAATAAATCCCGGACTGGCACCGGGAAGTCTCTCCATGCATCCACTGGTCCAGGAATATGTGCGTGGACCAGCGTCGTAATATAGTGGGAAGCAGGACTGGGATCTATCTTCCCCCTGCAATTCCACATTAATTTTCTACATGAAATGTATATCCTAAATAACAAATACAGTAACACTGAGATGATGAACTTTACCCTGAGATCCAGCATGGTTGTCGTCCTGGTAGCTGAGGCCCCTCCTCAACTGCTGGATGCTGGCTCTCCACCTCTGTTGAAAACAATTTAGTACACTGAGATTATGAATTTCAAAATAAACGAATATGAAATTTACCTGTCGCTGGGACGACAGGCGTGGACGGGGAGGCAGTCCCTGCAAAATTTCATACAGATTAGAAATTATGAATTTCAAATAAACAAGAATATAGAAATTTACCTGTCGCTGGGACGACGAGCGGGACGGGGAGGCAGTCCCTGTAAAATTTCATACAGATTAGAAATTATGAATTTCAAATAAACAAGAATATAGAAATTTACCTGTCGCTGGGACGACGGGCGCGTGGACGGGGAGGCAGTCCCTGCAAAATTTCATACAGATTAGAAATTATGAATTTCAAATAAACAAGAATATAGAAATTTACCTATCGCTGGGACGACGGGCGTGGACGGAGAGGCAGTCCCTGCAAAATTTCATACACATTAGAAATTATGAATTTCAAATAAACAACAATGTAGAAAATTACCTGTCGCTGGGACGACGGGCGTGGACGGGGAGGCAATCCCTGTAAATTGTATGTACGTTAGTTCTCGTGAAATCAATATAAACAATAATACCCATAGGTTTTTGTGTACATATGCATATACCTGTCGCGGACCTGGAGGCAGACGTGGACGGGGAGGCAGACGTGGACGGGGAGGCAGACGTGGACGGGGAGGCAGTCCCTCTGCCAACGGACGTGGCAACCGTCCGACTGCGTCCTCCACGTACCAAATCTCTATTGATACAAATAAAGATATAGCAAGTCATCAGCACTCAATTTGAAGTAGCAATTTATTATGAACATGTAATGAACAACAACACCAATTTCTTACAAAATATGCAGTATATTATCTATATTCATCATCAGATGCTGAAGACATGTTTATTCAGCATTCATCTTCATCATCATCCTGGAATTCATCCTCATCATCTTGGGAGTCTTCCTCCACATCAGACTCCACCTCCCGCTCAGCGACATTTGGGTCAACTTCTTCTTGTTCGTTATCCTTATGTAAGGAAATTGTTTCATTTATATCATGAACATTGTACTGCGTAGAAGCTGCCAACTCTCGTGCGTCACTCGATCTGATTGGAAAAAGTTGTCATTAACACCTTCGAGCTCATCATCAGTCGGGAGAAGTCATACTCAGGGAATAGTCTTGATTTCACTCTACATGCAGCCCACCAATCTCTTAATTTGAGGGATGTATAATTTGAATAATAAACTTGTTGGGCTTGTGCCGCCAGGATGAATGGCTCATATGTACTCAATTTGGACTTATGCTTCACATCGATTAAGCCATATGTTGTGTCATGACGAATAGATGTCGGGTCAAACCAATTATGACACTTGAACAGAAATACATTGTTGTCTTGACCCAAAATTGCAGTTCAATGACTTCTTCGAGAATGCCATAATAGTCAATTTCATTTTCATTGTAGGCACTTCCCTTCACACATACGCCGATGTTCATCGTAGACTTATTCCGTCCATAATCTCTCGTGTAAATCTGTATCCATTCACAATGTAGCCTGGATAGATACGTACAATCTTCGAGGGGCCAAAACTAATCTGTTGTACTCTTGAATCGGGAATGAAGCCTTGTTCAACCTATTATGAGATAAATAGACAAACATGAATAAATGACTTCAACTCAGTCTGCATAAAAACATAACACTTATGTTTCAAAATAATTATACACATACTCGAGATCTTAACCAAGTTGAAAAGACTTCTCCCGTTCCTTTTCAACCTGCACGTCAGTTAGACGTGGATTCCGTCGCAATATGACGAGTCAAACTCTCTGCAATGTAAATGTCACACAACTGTTAGGTTGTGCAGCAATGCACGCAAATGATGACGAAAAGCGTGGAGAGCTTACTGAATGTAAGGGTCTAGTTCTTCGCAATTCATGAACACGTAGATCTCCGCAGCTACCAACTCTCTGTCTTGGAGTGCGCGAGTAGATGAAAATCCGAACGCCCGTCCGGCACACTTGAATACAGAGACTCGGTCTGACACCTCGGAGTCTCCACCATCATCATTACGTGGAGGTTGAGTGCATCGGGTTCGTATTTCCGTGTCAAAGTACATCGAACAGAAGTTCGATATCTCCTCAATGAGGTACGCCTGAGTAATGGAACCCTCAACTTGTGCTTTGTTACGACTTTCATCTTAAGATCGTGGCATGCACCTACGACAATAATTTAAATGCATACATAAGTAATATAAAAGATCGTCGTAATGGCAATAAATTGAGATGTAGAAATATACCTCTCAACGGATACATCCATCAAAATTGTACTGGTCCTCCGACCCTTGCCTCATATGGTAAATGGATGATCAGGTGCTCCATTGAATCAAAGAATGCTGGAGGAAATATCTTCTCTAATTTGCAGACTGTCTGAATTATATTTTGCTCTATATTTTGCAAGTCATGAATTTTGAGTTCTGATGCAGATAAAATCCTGAAGAATTGACTCAGCTCAGTCATTGCTCCCCATATTTGTTTCGGCAACAACTCACTAAAAGCAAGAGGCATCAGTCTTTGCATGAAAACATGGCAGTCATGACTCTTCATTCCGTATATTTTTCCCTCGTTGACATTTACACAACGCGCAATTCGAGACATATCCATCCGGAAATCTCAATTGCTTAACCATTGCAACACTTCCTTAATCTGTCTGGCCCCAAGCACATATGCAGCTTTAGGTTGCACCACTTTTCCTTGAACATGCTGTAGCTCTAGTTCTGGACGTTTGCAAGTACTTTCAAATCGACCGTGCCTTGACGTTATCCTTCGTTTTACCTTTGACGTCCATAACTGGTTGAACACATTATAAAAAACATTCTTCACTATATGCATGAGTCTAGGTTATGACGTATCAAAAGTGTTGACCAATAAGGCAATTCCCAAAAATGCTTTGCTTCACCAATTGTGATCTTCCCAAAGCCAGGGATTTGTCGGGTACTACCAGCCAGTTGTGTTCAGCGGTAAGTTCTGGACCCGCCTCGCCATGTTTCCACCAGACACCCGTTCCATATCTACCTCCTCCATCACAGTTGTATTTTTAATAAAAGAATCATTTTGCTTCGGAAAGGATGGTCACTGGGTAGAAACCGCCGATGACAATCGAACCAACCAGATTTTCCCCCAGATTTCAAACAAATGATTTAGAATCCTCCATGCAATAAGGACATGCCAACCTCCCATGTGTGCTCCAGCAGATAACATGCCGTAGGCTGGAAAGTCACTTATTGTCCCATTAATGCAGCCTTCAGATTGAAATTCTGTTTTCTGGATGGATCATAAGACTGCACACCATCTGACCATAACAATTTCATCTCATCAATCAACGGTCTGAGATATATGTCTATATTCTTTCCTGGACTTTTTGGACCCGGAATCAGTAATGAAAGGAACAGATTCTCACGCTTCATGCACATGCCTGGCGGAAGGTTATACGGTGTTAAGAATACTGGCCAACATGAGTAAGATGCCACCGAGCCTCCGAAAGGATTGAAACCATCTGTGCATAAACCAAGCCGTACGTTGCGTGGATCCTTGAGTAGTAAGGATGAGTACGGCTAAAATGAGCCCAAGCTTCACCATCGGCAGGATGACTCATTTCACCTTCGTCGCGACGGACTCTTTCGCATGCCATGTCATATGTCCAGCTGTCCTCGAGGACATGAACAATCGCTGCAATCTGGGTGTGATAGGAAAGTACCGCAATGACTTATACGGAACATCCTTCTGCTTTGGCTTGTCCCCTCTCTTGGGCTTGAACCTATCATGCTTACAAATACAGCATGATGTCTTATCTGCATCCTCTTTGTAGTACAGCATACAGTGATTCGGACATGCATCAATTTTCATAAAACCAAGCCCCAAATCATTCACCATCTTCTTCGCACGGTAAAAGTCAGCAGGTAACCTCTCTGATTGAGGAGCATGCTCTGACCAGTAAGAGAAGCGGGTCAAACAACTCTCGCTCATATGAAATTCAGATTTCAAATTCAATAGCTGGACACTGTAGACAACCGTGTATGCTCCTCACAACCATCCATAATGGCTCATCAACATCTCGAAGTAACTGATAAAATCTCTGAGCTGTATCATTCGGCACTTCTTATTTGTTTGATCTTCATGAATATTGAACTCCGGACCAGCAGCATCGACAACCATGTCTACGTACGTACTTGTGGAGGCAAAGTAATTAGGGTGCAGACGACTGAATATTCAACTCACCATGACACGACCATAACTCATAATGTCCAACAAATCCTCTCGTATACAGATGATGCTGCACATCCCATGTCGATATCCACTTTTTGTTCTTACAAGCCGAACACGGACATCGGATGTTACCCATCGGATCAATTGCTACTGATGAATTACTCAAGCAAACTCAATAAAACTGTCAACTCCGTCTTTAAACTCTCGGTCATACCTCCATTCACTATTCCACGGTACATCCATGACCGATTCTCATAAGACATTTTCCTACATATTAAATGTCATGTCCCGAGTTAAAATCCAACACACCCTCACATCATTCAAGTACCATACATACGTTATATGGAGAGTCCCAGAGCTAATGGGTGAAAAATAAAGCGTTGATGTAAAGATAAATGAAGAGTAAACATACATGAAATCAAATAAATTTGAGCACTATATAAATACTTAATGGTATTGAACATTAAAAACAACACAAACCGTGATGTCTTCATATTAGGCCACCACCACTTGATCGGCTCTTATTCACCAGCTTCTCAGTAGATTTCCTAGGGAGTGAACTAACCACTGATATCCCTAAATATAGTTTGCCAAATACATCTCTTCGTACATAATGGGAAGACATAACTTTGAGAATGTCAAGTTCTTTGACACAATTATTTTTCACAAATTTACACCTGTCTTTTCCAATAAACATGTACATACTACCACACCAACTGCGTCGTAAGATTACAGAATATCGCACTCCTTTTCATCTTGAACAATAACAGATAATCCACTTTTATTTTCTAAACTTTGTCTTTCTTCTTTCTGAATAATCTTTATAATTTTCGTCATCTTCTCTTTCACCAAAAGTAAACCATCATGCAATCTTCGAATATCGAGCGGAAATATTTTACGTTCAAACAAACAAGTACTTTGATACGTGGACATTTGTTCTTCTTTGAGTCTAATTTCCAATCGCGAACTCTCATCACTAATTACAAAAAAAAATTATAACATTTTATTCATGAGTAATTAAAATATGAAATTAAATCATAATATGATAAATATGAAAAAATCTCTCAAATGGCTACAAATAAACATACGAATGTTGAATGATTAACTTGCAGTGTGAAATTTGTGAAAGTAAACAAATATGTTTAACAAAGAAAGTCATTGCATTGTTTATTTTCATGTCAAGCGTAAAAAAATAACAGCGAGCAAGATAAATAAAAATAACTTAATTTACCAAAAGCTTTGAATAAGCAATTAGGAGAAGGAACTTGTAGGGGAAGGGGGGCGCTAGGATGGGAAGGGGGTGCTGGGACGGGGAGGGGGAGGGGGGCATTTGTACTCGATGAATTGTACTCGACGAATTTTATATTAAAACACTTCTGATTGCGTGGGCAGTCATGTTATCAAAAAAGAACCATCAGAGCAAGTTCTGTGTAGCAGGCTATCAGTCACTACCCCGCCATCAGTACACAGATATAACTAACCTTCTTACCTTACTTTTGTCTGGAAGTTTTTTAGTTTAAATTTACGAACTCTGTTGTTCTGTAAACCGGGGGCAGAAGCGGGACTAGCAGCCTCATCAGCCAAGGACACCCCACCACCAGCAGAGAGGCAACAGCAACTATCAACATTGTAATGATTTCTAAATAGTTGATGACATGGTTACGCTAAACGCGAAGTCTTCCCAGATATCACAATATCACATATTTGCATATCTATCCAATCCTTTCTAAAACATCCCTCCAGAATTCAATGTTTGTCAGGAAAAGTTTAAAATCTCCTAAGATTCTACCCCACTGTCCTTGCCTACACTTCTCATCATTGAATTTTTTTTTGTCACTGCCCAGTGGAACACTGTCCTTTTTCTTGTGGTGGGTAACAGGGTATTGTTCACCACTTGTAATGGTGATATCTTAAGTGATATAGATGGGGGAATACCAATTGTTAAATTGGGAGGGGAAATATGTGGTTATTTATTGAGAATCTTGAGTGTTGATGATGAGATGCTATGGAATATGGATAGAACTATAGTTCATGTGAGTTTAATATAAGCACAAACATCAAATATGGATAGAACCAGGTATAGAAGAGAACACAACTTATAATATAGCAGTTTAGATAGTGGTCCCCCAAGAGCATCAATTAAGACAATGATCATAAATGGAATTGTGGATGAGGTGGCACACTTTCAATGGTGTGAGAGTGTACTGCATGTCTCTGTAACCAATCAGATAAATGGTATATAATTTGTTTGGTGAAACATATTGATCCAGTGGTCTAACTAATTTTTATTTATCATGACATGTGGGTTGCCAAACATTTTCTGCATCCAGATATAGTTGCTGAATATAGTTACATTTTTCTTTGGGATGAGGATCTTGGGCTTGAACATTTTGATCCTAACGTGGTGTCTGAATGCAATACCTTTTTTTTGTACCTTTTTATGAGGACCGGCCATGTCATATGCAATGTTAATCCAATGTGCAAAACATATCTACATTAAAATGAAATGCACCAACTTAGAATAGGGATAAAATGGGAGGGTGCACTAATGGTTCTTGCACTGTGTACCCTCCCATTTTCTATATTCCCCGGTGGGAAGGGGAGGGGGGCCAGGTGTAGGGGGGAGGGGGGCATCGCGCAGGGGGGAGGGGGGCCGGGTGGGAAGGGGAGGGGGGTGTGTGCAGGGGAGGGGGGCCGTGGGGGGGGGGGGGGGGGGCATCCCGCAGGGGGGAGGGGCCAGGTGGGAAGGGGAGGGGGGCGGGTGCAAGAGGGAGGGGGGCCGGTTGCAGGGGGGAGGGGGGCATCGCGCAAGGGGGAGGGGGCCGGGTGGGGGGGGGGGGGGCATCCCGCAGGGGGGAGGGGGGCCAGGTGGGAAGGGGAGGGGGGCCGGGTGCAGGAGGAGGGGGGGCCGGGTGCAGGGGGAGGGGGGCGGGTGGGAAGGGGAGGGGGTTGTGTGCAGGGGGGGGGGGCCGGGTGGGGGGGGAGGGGGGGGGTGGGGGGGGGGGGTCTGGGTGCAGGAGGGAGGGGGGCCGAGTGCAGGGGGGAGGGGGGCGGGTGGGAAGGGGAGGGGGGTGTGTGCAGGGGAGGGGGGCGGGTGGGGGGGGAGGGGGCCGCGTGGGGGGGGGGGGGGCATCGCGCAGGGGGGAGGGGGCCGGGTGGGACTCACCGGGGAGAGGGGCGCCGGCGGCGAGCGGCGCAGGAGCTTTACCGGGACAAGGTATAGGAGCTTTACGACGGATATTCGACGGAAATATGTCTGTCGGAATATCCGTCGGTATGTTTTCATACGACGGACATTTTCGACGGAAATATTTCCGTCGGAACGGCCGACGGATATTCCGACTGACATATTTCCGTCGGATATCCGTCGAAATTACCGACGGAAAATAATCCGTCGGAAATGTCCGTCGGTAATCCCGCTTTTTCTTGGTGTGGTATGTGTGAAGGGAAGTGCCTACAATGAAAATGAAATTGACTATTATGGCATTCTCGAAGAAGTCATTGAACTGCAATTTTGGGACAAGACAACAATGTATTTTGTTCAAGTGTCATTGGTTTGACCCGACATTTATTCGTCATGACACAACTTATGGATTAATCGATGTGAAGCATAAGTCCAATTGAGTACATAGAGCCATTCATCCTGGCGGCACAAGCCCACAAGTTTATTATTCAAATTATACATCCCTCAAATAAGAGATTGGTGGGCTGCATGTAGAGTGAAATCAAGACTATTCCCTGAGTATGAGCTTCTCCCGACTGATGATGAGCTCGAGGTGTTAATGACAACTTTTTCCAATCAGATCGGAGTGACGCACGAGAGTGGCAGCTTCTACGCAGTACAATGTTCATGATATAAATGAAACAATTTCCTTAATAAGGATAACGACAAGAAGAAGTTGACCCAAATGTCGCTGAGCGGGAGGTGGAGTCTGATGTGGAGGAAGACTCCCAAGATGATGAGGATGAATTCCAGGATGATGATGAAGATGCTGGAATTAAACATGTCTTCAGCATCTGATGATGAAATAGATAATATACTGCATAGTTTGTAAGAATTGTGGTGTGTTAATTACATGTTCATAATAAATTGCTACTTCAAATTGAGTGCTGATGACTTGCTATATCTTTATTTGTATCAATAGAGATATGGTACGTGGAGGACGCAGTCAGACGGTTGCCACGTCCGTTGGCAGAGGGTCCGCGACCCCGTCCACGACAGGTATACGTATGTGTAAACACAATATTCTAGAATTTATTGTTCATATTAAATGCATGAGAACTAACGTACATACAAGAAAGCAGGGACTGCCTCCCCGTCCACGTTTGCCTCCAGGTCCGCGACAGGTATATGCATATGTACACAAAAAACCATATGGGTATTATTGTTTATATTGATTTCACGAGAACTAACGTACATACAATTTATAGGGACTGCCTCCCCGTCCACGCCCGTCTTCCCAGCGACAGGTAAATTTCTATATTATTGTTTATTTGAAATTCATAATTTCTAATGTGTATGAAATTTTGCAGGGACTGCCTCCCCGTCCACGCCCGTCTTCCCAGCGACAGGTAAATTTCTTTATTGTTGTTTATTTGAAATTTATATTTCTAATGTGTATGAAATTTTGCAGGGACGGCCTTCCCGTCCACGCCCGTCTTCCCAGCGACAGGTAATTTTCTACATTATTGTTTATTTGAAATTCATAATTTCTAATGTGTATAAAATTTTGCAGGGACTGCCTCCCCGTCCACGCCCGTCGTCCCAGCGACAGGTAATTTTCTACATTGTTGTTAATTTTCTAAATTGTATGTTTCAATAGATTAGTATGTTTGGTCTCTTGCAATTATACAATAAAAGTGTACTAAATTGTTTTCAACAGAGGTGGAGAGCCAGCATCCAGCAGCTGAGGAGGGGCCTCAGCTACTAGGACGACAACCATGCTGGATCTCAGGGTAAAGTTCATCATCTCAGTGTTAGTGTATTTGTTATTTAGGATATACATTTCATGTAGAAAATTAATGTGGAATTGCAGGGGGAAGATAGATCCCAGTCCTGCTTCCTGCTATATTACGACGCTGGTCCACGCACATATTCCAGGACCAGTGGATGCATGGAGAGACTTCCCGGTGCCAGTCCGGGATTTATTATTTGACATGTTTACGGTATTTTATTTTTTAGAAGAGTTGAAGTCATTTATTCAATTATTATTAATTTGGGTATATTGCAGAACGTTGATTAATTTTATTTCTTTACAGCGGAGGTTCGCGTTCACGAGACCGAGGATCTCCCTCGAGCTCGAGCCGTCTGGGAGATTACGGCCCAGACTAATTTAAGAAAGTCGATGTGGGAGGTACGGGACAAGGCAATGAAGACCACAGGCAACCGGGATCCTATGGTGGGTGGATTACGGCCTGTTTGGCTGCGGAGGGACTATTGGAGTCCCTTTGCGAGCGTTGGGCTGCTGGACCATGGCAACAGCGGTCACAGGCGGCAATACGCAACAGAGCAACTCAACCGGAGAAGAATGTGCATACTAGTGGATCCGTATCTTATGCGACCCACAGTCAAAAATTGGTAAGTATTTTTGTTCGATTCATATATACATATGGATTATTATTGTGAAACTAACTAATTTTGTTGAATTTTAAGCATCACGACCTGGAGCGTGCCCCTACTTTCCGCGAGTTATTTGACCGGACTCATAAGCGGAAGAGAGTGCCCGCACGATTGCTGTAAGTCAAGCTTTAAATTATGAATTCAATTATGATATTAAAGTAATTTGTTTTCAATAATTTAATTTTAAATATTTTACAGGAGGAGACGTACGACAGGACGATGGCAGAGCGCTACACAGAGGGCACTCCCCAGCCAGATTTAGATGCGGACGCTTGGGTCGAGGCAGCGGGAGTGCCGAGGAAAGGTCGAGTGTACGGCTTTGGGGACAGCCTGGATACTCATCGAGTGTTGTCCTCATATGCCAGTTCGATCGCTCCCCCGGCACACGCGAGTTCATCTTCTGCGCCGCCCGTCAGTGGGGTAGAGGACATTAGAGGCATCATTCGGGAGGAGTTACGTGCAGAGCTACAGACGCAGCGGGTAGAGCTACAGGCGCAGCGGGTAGAGATAGAGACGCAGGGGGTACAGCTACAGACGCAGTTCAGCGATATGGTTCAGCAGTTCATCTCAATAATGCAGGGAGTACGCCCCACACAGCCAGCAGCTCAG
Organism: Colocasia esculenta; assembly: GCA_014218235.1. Lineage (NCBI taxonomy): Eukaryota > Viridiplantae > Streptophyta > Magnoliopsida > Alismatales > Araceae > Colocasia > Colocasia esculenta. The sequence continues at coordinate 110,334,916 of CM024759.1, read as the reverse complement.
GTCAGTATTAGTATTAATTCATATACTTAGGATTGAGACGGGCGTTCAATTGACGGATCTAAAAACAAACAAATTACATATAAATGGTCAAAACCACACAACCGGGGGTCCAAAATCTCAAATAGGGATCGGATCGGCATGCCGTTTTCTCCGACACGACCGGGTGTGTTAAAGTGACGTGTAGAAACTGATGGAATCCAATTTGGATCTCGGATTGGGTTGGGCATTCAAAGGACGGATCTAAAAACGGGCAAGTATATATAAAAGGGTTAAAAACACAACCCGGGGGTCCAAAATCCCAAATAGGGATCCGATCGACGTGCCGTTTTCTTCGACACGACCGGGTGGGTTAAAGTGACGTGTAAAAACTGACGGAATCCAATTTGGATCTCCGGATTGGGTTGGCCATTCAAAAGACGAATCTAAAAAAGGGCAAGTATATATAAAAGGTTAAAACACACAACCCGGGGGTCCAAAATCCCAAATAGGGATCCGATCGACGTGCTGTTTCTCCGACACGACCGGGTGGGTTAAAGGGACGTGTAGAAACTAACAGAATCTAATTTGGATCTCCGGATGGGTTGGGCATTCAAAGGACGGATCTAAAAACACGGTCAAACAGATATAAATGGTTAAAACACGCAACCGGGGGTCCAAAATCCCAAATAGGGATCCGATCGACGTGCGTTTTCCCGACATGACCGGGTGGGTTAAGTGACGTGCAGAAACTGACGGAATCTAATTTGGATCTCCGGATTGGGTTGGGCATTCAAAGGACAGATCTAAAAACGGGCAAGTAAATATAAAAGGTTATAACACAAACCCGGAGGTCCAAAATCCCAAATAGGGATCCGATCGACGTGTCGTTTTCTCCGACACGACCGGGTGGGTTAAAGTGACGTGTAGAAACTGACAGAATATAATTTGGATCCCCGGATTGGGTTGGGCATTCAAAGGACGGATCTAAAAACACGGTCAAGCAAATATAAAAGGTTACAACAACCCGGGAGTCCAAAATCCCAAATAGGGATCCGATCGACGTGCCGTTTTCTCCGACACGACCGGGTGGCTTAAAGTGACGTGTAGAAACTGACGGAATCTAATTTGGATCCCCGGATTGGGTTGGACATTCAAAGGACGGATCTAAAAACAGGCAAGTATATATAAAAGGTTAAAACACACAACCCAGGGGTCCAAAATCCCAAATAGGGATCCGATCAACGTGCCATTTTCTCCGACATGACCGGGTGAGTTAAAGTGACGGTGTAGAAACTGACGGAATCCAATTTGGATCTCGGATTGGGTTGGGAATTCAAAGGACGGATCTAAAAACTGACAAGTATATATAAAAGGTTAAAACACACAACCCGGGGGTCGAAAATCCTAAATAGGGATCCGATCGACGTGTCGTTTTCTCCGACACGACGGGTGGGTTAAAGGGACGTGTAGAAACTAACAGAATCTAATTTGGATCTCCGGATTGGGTTGGGCATTCAAAGGACGGCATAAAAACACGGTCAAACAGATATAAATGGTTAAAACACGCAACCGGGGGTCCAAAATCCCAAATAGGGATTCGAGATCGACGTGCCGTTTTCCCGACATGACCGGGTGGGTTAAGTGACGTGCAGAAGAAACTGACGGAATCTAATTTGGATCTCCGGATTGGGTTGGGCATTCAAAGGACAGATCTAAAAAAGGGCAAGTAAATATAAAAGGTTATAACACAAACCCGTGAGGTCCAAAATCCCAAATAGGGATCGATCGACGTGTCGTTCTCCGACACGACCGGGTGGGTTAAAGTGACGTGTAGAAACTGACAGAATATAATTTGATCCCCGGATTGGGTTGGGCATTCAAAGGACGGATCTAAAAACACGGTCAAGCAAATATAAAAGGTTACCACACAACCCGGGAGTCCAAAATCCCAAATAGGGATCGATCGACGTGCCGTTTTCTCCGACACGACCGGGTGGCTTAAAGTGACGTGTAGAAACTGACGGAATCTAATTTGGATCCCCGGATTGGGTTGGACATTCAAAGGACGGATCTAAAAACAGGCAAGTATATATAAAAGGTTAAAAAACACAACCCAGGGGTCCAAAATCCCAAATAGGGATCCGATCAACGTGCCATTTTCTCCGACATGACCGGGTGAGTTAAAGTGACGTGTAGAAACTGACGGAATCCAATTTGGATCTCGGATTGGGTTGGGAATTCAAAGGACGGATCTAAAAACTGACAAGTATATATAAAAGGTTAAAACACACAACCGGGGGTCGAAAATCCTAAATAGGGATCCGATCGACGTGTCGTTTTCTCCGACACGACGGGTGGTTAAAGTGACGTGTAGAAAGTGACAGAATCTAATTTGGATCCCCGGATTGGGTTGGGCATTCAAAGGACGGATCTAAAAACACGGTCAAACATATATAAAAGGTTACACACAACCCGGGGGTCCAAAATCCCAAATAGGGATCCGATCGACGTGCCGTTTTCTCCGACACGACCGGGTGGGTTAAAGTGACGTGTAGAAACTGACGGAATCCAATTTGGATCCCCGGATTGGGTTGGCCATTCAAAGGACGGATCTAAACACGGCCAAGTATATATAAAAGGTTAAAACACACAACCGGGGGTCCAAAATCCCAATAGGGATCCGATCGACGTGCCGTTTTCTCCAACACGACCGGGTGGGTTAAAGTGACGTGTAGAAACAGACGGAATCCAATTTGGATCTCCGGATTGGGTGGGCATTCAAAGGACGGATCTAAAAAGGGCAAGTATATATAAAAGGTTAAAACACACAACCCGGGGGTCCAAAATCCCAAATAGGGATCCGATCGACGTGCCGTTTTCTCCGACACGACCGGGTGGGTTAAAGTGACGTGTAGAAACTGACAGAATCTAATTTGGATCCCTGGATTGGGTTGGGCATTCAAATGACGGATCTAAAAACACGGTCAAGCCTATAAAAGGTTAAAACACACAACCCGGGGGTCCAAAATCCCAAATAGGGATCCGATCGACGTGTCGTTTTCTCCGACACGACCGGGTGGGTTAAAGTGACCTGTAGAAACTGACGAAATCCAATTTGGATCCCCGGATTGGGTTGGGCATTCAAAGGACGGATCTAAAACAGGCAAGTATATAAAAGGTTAAAACACACAACCAGGGGGTCCAAAATCCCAAATAGGGATCCGATCAACGTGCCGTTTTCTCCGACACGACCGGATGGGTTAAAGTGACGTGTTGAAACTGACGGAATCCAATTTGGATCTCCGGATTGGGTTGGGCATTCAAAGTACGGATCTAAAAACGGACAAGTATATATAAAAGGTTAAAACACACAACCCGGGGGTCCAAAATCCCAAATAAGGATCCGATCGACGTGCCGTTTTCTCCGACACGACCGGGTGGGTTAAAGTGACGTGTAGAAACTGACAGAATCTAATTTGGATCCCCGGATTGGGTTGGGCATTCAAAGGACGGATCTAAAAATACGGTCAAGCATATATAAAAGGTTACACACAACCCGGGGGTCTAAAATCCCAAATAGGGATCCGATCGACGTACCGTTTTCTCCGAGACGACCGAGTGGGTTAAAGTGACGTGTAGAAACTGACAGAATCCAATTTGGATCTCCGGATTGGGTTGGGCATTCAAAGGACGGATCTAAAAACGTGCAAGTATATATAAATGGATAAAACACACAACCGGGGGTCCAAAATCCAAATAGGGATCCGATCGACGTGCCGTTTTCTCCGACATGACCGGGTGGGTTAAAGTGACGTTTAGAAACTGATGGAATCCAATTTGGATCCCCGGATTGGGTTGGCATTCAAAGGACAGATCTAAAAACAGACAATTTATATAAAAGGTTAAAACACACAACCCGGGGGTCTAAAATCCCAAATAGGAATCCGATCGACGTGCCGTTTTCTCCGACACGACGGGGTGGCTTAAAGTGACGTGTAGAAACTGACAGAATCCAATTGGATCTCCGGATTGGGTTGGGCATTCAAAGGACGGATCTAAAAACGGGCAAGTATATATAAATGGTTAAAACACACAACCAGGGGGTCCAAAATCCCAAATATGGATCCGATTGACGTGCCGTTTTCTCTGACAAGACCGGGTGGGTTAAAGTGACGTGTAGAAATAGACGGAATCCAATTTGGATCTCCGGATGGGTTGGGCATTCAAATGAGGATCTAAAAACACGGTCAAGCATATATAAAAGGTTAAAACACACAACCCGGGGGTCCAAAATCCAAATAGGGATCCGATCGACGTGCCGTTTTCTCCGACACGACCGGGTGCGTTAAAGTGATGTGTAGAAATGACGAAATCCAATTGGATCCCCGGATTGGGTTGGGCATTCAAAGGACGGATCTAAAAATAGGCAAGTATATATAAAAGGTTAAAACACACAACCCAGGGGTCCAAAATCCCAATAGGGATCGATCAACGTGCCGTTTTCTCCGACACGACCGGGTGGGTTAAAGTGACGTGTTGAAACTGACGGAATCCAATTTGGATCTCGGATTGGGTTGGGCATTCAAAGTACGGATCAAAAAACGGACAAGTATATATAAAAGGTTAAAACATACAATCCGGGGGTCCAAAATCCCAAATAGGGATCCGATCGACGTGTCGTTTTCTCCGACACGACCGGGTGGGTTAAAGTGACGTGTGGAAACTGACAAAATCTAATTTGGATCCTCGGATTGGGTTGGGCATTCAAATGACGGATCTAAAAACACGGTCAAGCATATATAAAAGGTTACACACAACCGGGGGTCGAAAATCCCAAATAGGGATCCGATCGACGTACCGTTTTCTCCGAGACGACGGGTGGGTTAAAGTGACGTGTAGAAACTGACGGAATCCAATTTGGATCCCCGGATTGGGTTGGGCATTCAAAGGACGGATCTAAAAACAGGCAAGTATATATAAAAGGTTAAAACACACAACCCGGGGGTCCAAAATCCCAAATAGGGACCCGATCGACGTGTCGTTTTCTCCGACACGACCGGGTGGGTTAAAGTGACATGTAGAAACTGAAGGTATCCAATTTGGATCTCCGGATTGGGTTGGCCATTCAAAGGAGGATCTACATGGCCAAGTATATATAAAAGGTTAAAACACACAACCCGGGGGTCCAAAATCCCAATAGGGATCCGATCGACGTGCCGTTTTCTCCGACACGACCGGGTGGGTTAAAGTGACGTGTAGAAACAGACGGAATCCAATTTGGATCTCCGGATTGGGTTGGGCATTCAAAGGACGGATCTAAAAACGGGCAAGTATATAAAAGGTTAAAACACACAACCGGGGGTCCAAAATCCCAAATAGGGATCCGATCGACGTGCCGTTTTCTCCGACACGACAGGGTGGGTTAAAGTGACGTGTAGAAACTGACAGAATCTAATTTGGATCCCTGGATTGGGTTGGGCATTCAAATAACGGATCTAAAAACACGGTCAAGCATATATAAAAGGTTAAAACACACAACCCGGGGGTCCAAAATCCCAAATAGGGATCCGATCGACGTGCCGTTTTCTCCGACACGACGGGTGGGTTAAAGTGACCTGTAGAAACTGACGAAATCCAATTTGGATCCCCGGATTGGGTTGGGCATTCAAAGGACGGATCTAAAAACAGGCAAGTATATATAAAAGGTTAAAACACACAACCCAGGGGTCCAAAATCCCAAATAGGGATCCGATCAACGTGCCGTTTTCTCCGACACGACCGGATGGGTTAAAGTGACGTGTTGAAACTGACGGAATCCAATTTGGATCTCCGGATTGGGTTGGGCATTCAAAGTACGGATCTAAAAACGGGCAAGTATATATAAATGTTTAAACATACAATCCGGGGGTCCAAAATCCCAAATAAGGATCCGATCGACGTGCCGTTTTCTCCGACACGACGGGTGGGTTAAAGTGACGTGTAGAAACTGACAGAATCTAATTTGGATCCCGGATGGGTTGGGCATTCAAAGGACGGATCTAAAAATACGGTCAAGCATATATAAAAGGTTACACACAACCCGGGGGTCCAAAATCCCAAATAGGGATCCGATCGACGTACGTTTTCTCCGAGACGACCGGGTGGATTAAAGTGACGTGTAGAAACTGACGGAATCCATTTTGGATCTCCGGATTGGGTTGGGCATTCAAAGGACGGATCTAAAAACGGGCAAGTATATATAAATGGTTAAAACACACAACCTGGGCGTCCAAAATCCCACATAGGGATCCGATCGACGTGCCGTTTTCTCCGACATGACGGGTGGGTTAAAGTGACGTTTAGAAACTGATGGAATCCAATTTGGATCCCCGGATTGGGTTGGGCATTCAAAGGACAGATCTAAAAACAGACAATTATATATAAAAGGTTAAAACACACAACCCGGGGTCTAAAATCCCAAATAGGGATCCGATCGACGTGCCGTTTTCTCCGACACGACCGGGTGGCTTAAAGTGACGTGTAGAAACTGACAGAATCCAATTTGGATCTCCGGATTGGGTTGGGCATTCAAAGGACGGATCTAAAAACGGGCAAGTATATATAAATGGTTAAAACACACAACCAGGGGGTCCAAAATCCCAAATATGGATCCGATTGACGTGCCGTTTTCTCTGACAAGACCGGGTGGGTTAAAGTGACGTGTAGAAATAGACGAAATCCATTTTGGATCCCCGGATTGGGTGGGCATTCAAAGGACGGATCTAAAAACAGGCAAGTATATATAAAAGGTTAAAACCCACAACCGGGGGTCCAAAATCCCAAATAGGGATCCGATCGACGTGTGCGTTTTCTCCGACACGACTGGGTGGGTTAAAGTGACGTGTAGAAACTGACGGAATCCAATTGGATCTCCGGATTGGGTTGGGCATTCAAAGGACGGATCTAAAAACGGACAAGTATATATAAATGGTTTAAAAAACACAACCCGGGGGTCCAAAATCCCAAATAGGGATCCGATCGAGTGCCGTTTTGTCCGACACGACGGGTGGGTTAAAGTTACGTGTAGAAACTAACAGAATCCAATTTGGATCCCCGGATTGGGTTGGGCATTCAAAGACGGATCTAAAAATAGACAAGTATATATAAAAGGTTAAAACACACAACTCGGGGGTCCAAAATCCCAAATAGGATCCGATCGACGTGCCGTTTTCTCCGACACGACCGGTGGGTAAAGTGACGGTGTAGAAAGACGGAATCCAATTTGGATCTCCGGATTGGGTTGGGATTCAAAGGACTGATCTAAAAACGGCAAGTATATATAAAAGGTTAAAAACACAACCCGGGGGTCCAAAATCCCAAATAGGGATCCGATCGACGTGCCGTTTTCTTCGACATGACCGGGTGGGTTAAAGGGACGTGTAGAAACTAACGGAATCTAATTTGGATCTCCGGATTGGGTTGGGCATTTAAAGGACGGATCTAAAAACACGGTCAAACAGATATAAATGGTTAAAACACGCAACCGGGGGTCCAAAATCCCAAATAGGGATCCGATCGACGTGCCGTTTTCTCCGACACGACCGGGTGGGTTAAAGTGACGTGTAGAAACTGACGGAATCCTATTTGGATCCCCGGATTGGGTTGGGCATTCAAAGGACGGATTTAAAAACACGGCCAAGCATATATAAATGGTTAAAACACGCAACCCGGGCGTCTAAATCCCAAATAGGGATCCGATCGACGTGCCGTTTTCTCCGACACGACCGGGTGGGTTAAATTGACGTGGGGAACTGACGGAATCCATTTGGATCTCCGGATTGGGTTGGGCATTCAAAGGACGGATCTAAAAACACCCAAAAAATGATGGATCTAAAAATAGTATTGTATTAAGCTTGAGAAATAATCACATGTTTTAAATTTCATTTTCGAAAATACTGTATGTCTTTTATTTATTATTAATGTTTCTCATTTTAATTTATTTTAATATAGGATCCAGCTCCAGACGATGACGAGGCAGGGACAGCAGACGATCCAGCAGATCTATGTTGATTTTTGTATTCATTATTCTATATGATTTTATATTTATTGTATTTTATGATTTTATGTTGATTGTTAGTATTTGTTAAATGTATGAATATTGTAGCAGGTTTGACATTGTAGCAATGTTGACAAATCATTTTATTTGCTTATTTAAAAAAAATATGTGTATTTTCCGACGAATAAGTATCCGTCGGAGAACTTATACATTACCGACGGAAAACGACCGTCGGTAATGCCGTCGGAAAATACTAACGGATTGGCCGACGGATAAGTATCCGTCGGAACTGATAAATTACCGACGGCAAAATACCGTCGGCAATTCCGTCGGAAAATACTGACGGCCTTCCCGACGGATTATATCTGTCGGAAGTTTCGACCGAATTCCGACGGAATTGTCATCCGTCGGAAATTTCTGACCAAGTATTTCCGACGGCCAGTTTCCGACGAGCTTTGGACGGAAACGGTCGGAAGGCGCCTTTTCCGACGGAATACCGTCGGATTTCCGACGGATTTAGTCCGTCAGAAATAGCGCATTTTCTTGTAGTGTATGTAATTACATACTTATGCAGTTACACATGTAACTTTATTAATACTTAATAATTTAATTTACCGAAATAAATTTACTTACTTACTGGGAGATTTACCGATCAATCCCTAATTTTGGGGGATTTATTTTTAGGTCTTTGAGTTACATAATTATAGAAGAGGGACTTACATAGTTTGAGAAGGACTTACCTAGTTACCAAGGACTTACCTAGTTATAGAGTTACATGTGTAATTACACACTTACGCAGGTAACCCTTTTGTTCTGTAATTACCTAGTTATCAGGGACTTACCTAATTACATAGTCCCTGAGTTACATACTATGTAACTCTATAATTACATGTATAGTTACAAAGTATGTAGTTACAGAATTACATTTGTAGTTACATAGTATGTACATGTGTAATTACACACTTACATGCAGTTACAGAGTTACACATGTAACTCTGTAACTACATACTTACGCAGTTACAAGAATTACATACTTACGTAGTTACATGATTACACATGTAACTCTGTAACTAGGTATGCCCTAGGTAACATTTTGTAACTAGGTAATCCCTGATAACTAGGTAAGTTTCTCTGAAACTATGTAAGTATGTAACTAGGTAAACCCTAATTACATAGTTACAAACTTATAAAATCTCTATGTAGTTACAGAGTTATATGTGTAACTGCATAAGTATGAAATTATATATTTACGTAGTTATAGGAATTACATACTTACGTAATTATACATGTAACTCTGTAAATATATACTTACACAATTACATATTAATTGTGTAACTACTTCATACCTTGTACTTAGTTACAGGAAGAAATAATTACAAACATAAAGAGTAAAAATTATGTACTTACATACTTACAAAGTTATATATGTATGTGTGGTTACATAGTATGTACATGTGTAATTACACACTTACATGTAGTTACAGCGTTACATGTAACTCTGTAGCTACATACCTACACAGTTACAGGAATTACACATGTAACTCTGTAACTAGGTAAGCCCTAGGTAACATTTGATAACTAGGTAAGCTCTGATAAGTAGGTAAATCCTTCTGAAACTATGTAAGTATGTAACTAGGTAAGCCCTAATTACAGAGTTACAAACTTATAAAATTTCTATGTAGTTACAGAGTTACATATGTAACTGCATAAGTATGTAATTATATACTTACACAATTACAATATTTACATACTTACGTAATTATACATGTAACTATTTAAATATATACTTACGTAGTTACATATTAACTGTGTAACTACTTCATACCTTGTTACATAGCTACATGAAGAAATGATTACAAACTTAAGGCGTAAAAACTATATATGTACTTACATACTTACAGAGTTACATGTGTACGTGTAGTACATAGTATGTACATGTGTAATTACACACTTATATGTAGTTACAGAGTTACACATGTAACTCTGTAACTACATACTACGCAGTTACAGGAATTACATATGTGACTTTGTAACTAGGTAAGCCCTAGGTAACCTTTGGTGACTAGGTAAGCCCTGATAACTAGATAAATTCTTCTGAAACTATGTAAGTATGTAACTAGGTAAGCCATAATGACAGACACTATAACAAAATTGGGCAACACTTACGTCAAAAAAGCGTAAGTGTAAGTGTCAAAACCGTAAGAACATACCTATACTTACGGAACTTCTACGTTCGTTTTCGTAAGTACAGCAAGCGTGGCTATAGCCTTACTTACGGTTAAGAATACGTAATAAATACATTCGTTTTAAACCGTAATAATATAGACTTGGCCTACTTTTATAAAGCGTAAATATACATATGGAAGACCGTAAGTATACTTGGCCTACGTTTATAATCCATAATTTGACTAAAAATATAGCCTACATATTACATACATCCACACACATAGCACACAACCTGCATATTTACATACACAATCCACACACATAACACATAACCTGCATATTTACATACACAATCCACACACATAGCACACAAACTTGCATATTTACATTACACAACTTACACTGTTTGAAAGGAAACATTCACATAATTACACCGCCAAACAATGCATATAGCACTGATTTATATCTACACCACAAATCTACAACATAAAATTTAAACATCACATATGTACACATCATTGTTTGTCCAAGGATAGACATCATAGGTCAATCATAATTGTTTTGGTCATAATAATATCCATACTTAAGGGTTGTGACAACTCAATGCGGTGCAGAATGAAAAATGGACATTAGTCCTATAACAAGGGAGCTGTTCTGTTGGGCACACATAAAAACGTTAGGTTCATTTAACTCAACCTGCAAAATAAAAACATCTGCATTAGTACCTCAATACAAGTTCATTTATTTTCAAAAATAATTCTGCAAATAAACTTCAAGGTCATAAACTTAAAAGTCTCTGAACCACAATGTGTGACTTCCAACAGCATCTTGGACGGTTTTTCGTTCATCATCTTCCACAAATAGCTCAATGGTTTGTAAGAAAACAAAATAACTAACTCATAATACTCCTCGCCCAAACTTACCTGTTGACAAACAGAATGAAATCATGGAAGACATAAAAAAAATAAATTGATGTTGAAGTATAGAGATCTAAATTAGAGCTTTACAAGGGCCACAATTCAGTCATCTTTTATTATTAATAGCCTATTGGTCTTAGACTTTGGCAGGTGGATGAACTCATGAAAGACTATGATTGATTGAGCAAGAGGAAATAAGAAACGGGATAAGAGCCTTACACACAAAATGAATAAGGAGAAACACAATGGTGGAGACCCTCACTCAAAAAGAAGGGGGGTGGCAGTTTAAGAATTACAAAGAGCAGATATCCAACTTAATACAAAATACTGACGTTGTAACAACAGCGGGAAGTCCCTCAGGAATAGCTGCAACTGCAAGAGCCACTGCAATCTACACAGACCCAAAAAAAATGGTTTACAGCATAAAGCACAGAAAGATATAGCAAAGGCCGCATGCTAGCTAGCATGGACACAACATACTACACATGATTATATTTGCTTCTAACTTGTGAAGAACAAGATTAATATTCAGAAGGAAAGAGCACCTGGCAACTAAAAATGCCTTTCCTTCGTAAAATAAGTGTGGTAGATTGTGGAGTTCATGAGTTTAACTTTTTCTTTCTTTCAGGAGTGGAAGAAGAAGCTGCTGATATATTTTGTTCTAGGAGGAATTTCTCCTCCTATCATGATTGTATCACCTCTGCTTAGTAAAATTGGGTGGTGCAGTACAAATTTTTTTCCAACATAAAAGATCTGTTTGAGCAGTTCACATAAGAACAGTGACAAAAAAATTTATTTAGCACAAAATACAATTAAAAAATCTTAAAAATTATTTCTCCAAACAACACACATAGACTATGGATTTTCATTCCCCAAGAAATAGAACACTTCCACAAATTCATAACCTCAGCATCATTAGATCCTGACCCCATATATTTGGTTAGGTACATCGATCGTTCTGCCATCTTAATCTGTTAAATGCCACATTTGTTGCTTAAACCTCTACCCTCTCACGTAGGACCTAGTTATAATAACTATAATTGACCAAACTTTTCAAAGCTCCATATGAAACATCACACAGACAGGCCAACTTGAAACATTTGTGAAACATCAGATGCGGCCACACTTTAGCAATTGAGAAAAACCAACCTACCCGATCGAGTTAAGCTGAAAGGTGTCAGAATAGTGCTTCTGCATTCACAAACAAACATCACTCGGATTCAACCCAGAACAACAAACACAGTAATCAAAGTTCATCATCATGAGAAAAAGACAAAATAAAATGACACACAATAGAAGAGAGAATAGAGAAGCACTCAAAATCTGACAATCCAATAATGTAGTACCTCTGCTTACCAGCTGCTTATTATAAGACCCATCACTGTTACCAGCTGTATAAGACCCATCACTGTTACTAGCTGCTTATTATAAGACCCATCACCCCTCCGTCTTTAATCTGACAATCCAACATGTAGTACCTCACCTGAGATTAGATTATAGAGCTGAGGCTGGCTCTTGCACGGGCAGCTCCACCTCTGACCCGCCAGCAGGACTTCACTGCAGCTTCCTCCTCTCTTCGATCGTCTCTTGCTGCTCCATGGTCTCGTATAAAGGTGCGTCCTTGTCTCCGGCGGCCACACCGTGAGTGCCCCGCTGAACAGGAAGGCACTCGAACACCACGAGAAAGCTTGGGGCTGACCCCCCTATCATGACGAGTTGCGGCGCCACCGTCGCCCTAAGCATCAGTGCCTGCCGCCGCATGGACACCGCGTTTCCTCACGTTTGTGGGGAACAGCTCCACAGTACACGTACAGCACGTCGAAGGCCGTGGATGCCGCCATGAACCCCACCGCCTCCGCTGCCATGAACCCCAACGCCTCCGCTGCCGTGGATGCCGCCATAAACAAAACGCACAACAAAAATTCGCCAGATAGCACACGAAAAGTTGGAGGAAAAAAAACACAACAAGATAGAGATCAAGCAGATCCAAAGAACGCAACAGGGCGAAAACGAAGGAAACAGGGAGACCGCACTGGACGAAGGTGAGACGCTCCCGAGCCTGGCGGAGAGGAAGGCGACGGGGCGAGGACCGAGAGGGAGAGCAGCGAGAGGATCAGATCCTCTGGCATCTGAGACCCTGCTCATTTAAAAACCACACGCGGCACCGGCACCTCCCTTGTCGCTGTAGCTGCTGCTCCCCCCTCCCAGCAGCGGGAGAGAGCATTGGCGGGGGCCAGCCACCGATCAAGGTCGAGCGGGCCACCGCTGCTGTGGCTCCCCAGCTTGCTCTCCCCTTCCCTCCTGTTCGTGCTGGAGCAGCCCGAGAAGGAAAGCACGAGAGAGAGAGAGACGTGAACACCGGAGGAAAGACGGAAGGGAGGGGGAAAGCCGGCAATGTTTCCAAGGGAAAATGGGTTTTTGGTACCTCAATCTCACCGGAAGGGATGCACTCGATCTCGCAAACGGGATGACCTCAATCTCGTCGGTTGCGCAGAAGAATAGTGGGAGAGATGGGGGATGGCAGAGCACCGGGAGGAGGGTTTTGTTTAGAGAGAGAGAGAGAGAGAGAGATAAACTGTATCCGATCGGGGAGGAGGGTTTTTTAGATTTTATTTTGAGAGAGAGAAAAGTTGAGAAGAGGCGGGATTTGTGTAAGAGGAGCCCGCCAACAAATTTTTTTTGGTCTATTCTTACGGTTCTCCCAATATTTATGCAGTAGTTAATATTTATTCTTACGTTGTACTTACAGTGTTGGAGATATAATATTAAAATATTAATAAATTTTCTAACACCGTAAGTATAGTAGATAATACCCTTACGAAATAAGAAATCGTAACCAACTTTCCGTAAGTGTTGCCCACTTTTGTTGTAGGAGAGTTACAAACTTATAAAATTTCTATATAGTTACAGAGTTACATGTGTAACTACATAATTACTACTTACACAGTTACAAGATTTACATACTTACGTGCAGTTACACATGTAACTGTATAAGTACGTACTTACGCAGTCACACACTTTTGGGATAACGGTTACATACTTTGAGATAACGGGGGTAAAAATAGAGACTTAAAAATAGGTCTTACATAAGTAGAGACCGGAAGGCTGTTGAAAACTTGATAGGGACCTGAAAATATGTCATATCCCTGCTAAGGACTAATAATTAATTCTCTCACAAAATTATTACAGGTTATTCATAAAATTTTTATATGTGTTTATAATTTTTAACATTTTTTTTGGTTAATACTTAGTGACTAAATCTTCGACACCCTCTATTTATTTGTCCCACTGGTTTAGTTTCCTTTTTGGTTTTCTTTGCCGCATAGTCTGGTAGGTTAATTATTTTCTTTTCCTCGGGCTGGCCTATTCATTTTTAGAGGAGTATTTCCTCCATTTGGACTTGCTCACGGTTGTGATAGTGGCTTACGCCTGCGCTTTAATTTGAAAAACAAGTCATCATCCAAGTGATATATATATCAATTGGCCTTTCTTGCGTACAAAGAATGCTAGGTTGGTAAGGTGTTTCATCGTCCATCAAGATATCAGAGTTCAATTCTCAGGTCTATCAAATTAGTAGGTGGTTTTTAAAAAGATTTGTAAATATTTAATTTTACCAAATTTTAGATATTGAGCTTGAGACCTCTTATACAGGTTAAGACTAGACCAACAGGCCTAACATACCGAAAATAAAAAAGCCTTTCTTACCAATCAAGGGATAAATCATAAATGTGCTATGCATCACTCTATCAAGCTAAGTAGAGTTGTTTTTTTCAATAGGAAATTAAATTCTCAATATGGTATATACATAATCAATTAAAGAAAATGTACCCTACATCGAATAGAGATCAAAATAAATCAAACATATTTTGGAGTCCATCTTCACTGGACAAAAGTGCCATAAAGAACATCTTGATTCATTTTAGCAAGATATGGAACTATTCTCTTCCCTCCCTCCTTTTGATTTTGTTGACCAACTCGGTTATATGAATCTTTTTCCATAAAAAACCTATCAAATATTATATTCATATTTAACTTAAGAAGTTCAAATTTTTCTTAATAACATATGTCACTATCTCATCTTAAGTATTCTCCTAACTCTTTTACAGACATCTACTAAAATTTAATCATATTTTTAACCGATGTTGAATTGGATGATGGTACATGTGTCCAAACTATCTAAATTTTCTCTCTTATTTTTTTTATCAATTAGAACTATCTTCAAATCCTCACAAAAATGTTCATTTTGTCTTATCTTTTTAATTTTATCGTACATTCATCTCAACATTCTCATCTCTATTGCACATATAATATAACCTTCGCTTGCAGTGTGGCCTTCCTTAGTTGTGGTTCGAAAATAATGGAATAATCATTGGCATGTGGCAACATCACGAGGAAGCTTAGCTGATTTTTTTGTATTTTCTAATAAAGTTAATATTACTCCTCCTTGGAGATATATTATTATAGTGCTTTATTATCGACTAGGCAAAGCCCAATCCAAGAGTTCGTCTACGCCCTGCGCCCTGCTTTAGAAACTGACAAGTTGAATGGATATTTGGATTTGTTTAGTTTATGGGCCTTTGACTGAGCCAACGCATGTAAGAATCCTCACAGGGATGTCACCATTTTTTGTCGCTATTAAAACAAGGCCACCATCCAGTACTGTGTCAACGAGCTAGCTAGCTAGCAAGGCGTAAACTAAGTTAGTTTCAATAGAAGTGTAACCAATGACTTGTTCATATATATTTAAAGCTATTTTCGTAATATCTAGTACCTTACAACGTCGTTATCAATCCAGAGTTAATTGAATTTGTAACGTTTCGATTGGACAACTTGCTCATATAACATAGTCAAATTTGACTAGTTCCGGATAACATTTAGAATATGTTTGATATTAAGATAGATTAGAGATAGAGATGAAGATATTTTTAAAATTTTAAAAATATTTTTAAATTTTAAAGATATTCCATTCTATCTCAAATTTATTTTATACCAACATATCCTTGGTACCTCATCTTAAACGCCCAGCATCTAGTCCAATAAGCTATATTTTTAATTTTGAAGTAATTAATCTATTGCATGCTTAACAGCTCGACCGCGGGGATGTTATCAAAAGGTTTTCTCACCTGCTTTTCGTAGTTATTTGTCTCTCGTCTTGGTCGATCTAGTTCTATATATGTTTTCAACTCTTGTCGATTTCTTTAATTTTCCGGTTTCAGTACCATCATCTTTATTTCTTGTTTATTGAAACCATCTGCTTCGCTGCGTGTGTTGGAGTCTGACCGCTTCCACACCTTGCCTGTTCAAGGCTATTGAATATATGTTGAACCGTGTTTGGTCTGGAGATCTATATAAATAGGCATCCATCTACATTATTGCCATCCTCGCAGAAGAAGATGGCGTCTCAACACAGTATCCCCTTGTTTGTTGCCTTTCTCTTCTCCCTTTTTCTTCCCATGTCTTCTCAATGCCGTGGTTTAGGCTCTTCTGTGCCGAGAAACAACAAAGGTGCCTCTCTCTCTCTCTCTCTCTTCTCTCTCCTCTCTCTCTCCCTCCCTCCTCTCTCTCTCCTCTCTCCTCTCTCTCTCTCTCTCTTCTCTCTCCATCTCCTCTCTCCCTCCTCTCTCTCTCTCTCCTCTCTCTCTCTCTCTGTTGTGATAAAAGCAGTGCATGAGATAGGGGTTTTTCACTATACGTAGTTTACATGGGGGAGAAGCAACACGACAATCCTGACATGGTCACAGCAATACACCACGACGCACTCTCTTCAGTGCTGGGGAGGTGAGCAACTCAACCACACCTTCATCCCTGTTAACGTTATAATTCTTCCTAATTAAAGCATGCATATATATATATATGATACAGCTTCTTCATGGGTCTGCGGATTCTCTTTCTCATTTGCCTTTGAACATCGAGAGATCTTTCAGCAAGAATGCAGCTCTGGAATCCATGGTCTACAGCTATCGGCATGGCTTTTCTGGGTTCGCCCCAGGCTAACCGATGTCCAAGCAAAACAAGTCGCAGGTATTTTTCTCACGCTACAAATAAAACATGAAAATTTTTGGTGCACACTTTTGTAAGAGGGTGTATACACATTTTTTATTATTAAATATTTATCACATCAATATAATTCGACATCTAATCACATATAATGTGTGCATACTATCTCCATGTGATGTGCAGCAAATATTTTTATAAAACAATAGGTATAAGAGAATGTTAACTATCAAAGAAGGATATAAAAAATGTTTATGATCTTTTTTGAGCATGTTATAAGAGGAAGAACTCTGACGTACACGTAAAGAGAAGTTTTTTTTTGTAAAGTTGTGAGGGGCAGAAATGAAGAGAGTAAAGCGTGAATATACGCGAGGTCGGTAAGAGGGTTAACATGTCATACCCCACGTAAAGAGTGGACGACTATCTTCATCTTTAAAGAGAATGTGTTATTCCTAGGAATACATCTTGAACTCGTCTTCCTAGTTAGGTTCCCCCTTTGAAAACGTCCACTTAGACATGTAGAATAGTTAAACGAAAATTGGGAAGGAGAATAGTTCAACACCTTGCAAAGATTGTGTGCAATTTTTTTTGTCGTTGAATGTTTCATTAGATCGACGTATTTGAACACCTAATCACATAGTTATATGTGCACATACCCCACCTCCAAGTGATATGCACCAAGTGCAATTACATCTTGAATTCGTCTTCCTAGGTTAGGTTATCTCTTTTGAAAAAATCTACTTGGACATGTATGAATAGTCAAACCAAATGAGTAAATTAAAACTAGCTAGTCACTGCCTTAAGCTGTCATTGATCAAATGTGTTCGTGTTCTTAAAGAAAGATGAGGACATTGAAGAAGATCTAGATTAATCTTGATGTATTTTCCCCTTTTCCTTCCCTCTTGGATACGCACATATTCAGTAAATTGCTGTAATTAGGATCATTGGGATTTGGGACAAGGGAGAGTATTTTGCATGGTTGTTAGTTTTGGCCGGAATGCAAAGAGTCTGGTTACTCTTAATACATGAGAGGGCCGAATTCTATAACTATTAGAGGGAAAAGTGTAAAAAAAAACCCTTTCATCCAAACTTTATCATGTTTTTGCTTGAGTTTTTATGTAAAACACAGGCGGGCCCATTATTTTTTCCTCTAATATTTATAGAATTCAAAACATGAGTCATCATGTTGTCTCCCCAACACAACCATTATAGATAAACTAATACAAGCGGGGATTAGGTAATATTGGATTCTGCAAGAGGGACGAAGTACTCCGAGAAGAGGAAAATCAGGCATTCACATGGTGATACAAATGAAACACCTCAGATGACAAATTACTAAAGGAAATCTTCTTGTGATCAGTAATGAATATATAGTGATGTATAAACTTTTTACTTGTCCGAGAGAGAGAGAGAGAGAGAGAGAGAGAGAAGAGAGAGAGAGAGAGAGAGAGAGAGACCTATTCAGAATCTTTTTACTTGTACACTTGAGTTTCCTTATATAAACTTGGGGGATTCCCATGTCCCAATATAAGATTTGTCCCCTCTACGAGGAGGTAGCGCTGTGTACTTTGGTCCATAGTGGCCTAGGCCTTGTAGTGGGCCGGGCCTCCTGTCCTATCATATAGTTAACCCGTCTTCCTAATCCAAAAAAATGAAGAATAAAATAGAAGTCAATCCTGGCATATCTAGATTGTGGACAAGCAACCAAACGTGTGAATGCTTAAACAAAGGAGATCGGTGGCAGAAGGGGAAGAAAACTGGAAGTCCCGGCATCTCTTCCTTTTGGATAATTAAATAATCGAACGCCTGAATCAGATAATACAATATAATATATATTTATATACTAAATAATGCATGCGTGCAGGACTACCTGGGGTGCTCAGGGTGATGCCAAACCGCCTCGTCAAGGCGACCACCACTCGCAGCTGGGACTTCCTTGGCTTAAGCCTCAACAATCCCCAATCCAATCTGCTTCATAAGGCCAAGATGGGTGAAGGGGTCATCGTCGGCGTGGTGGATTCTGGTAAGAATAATCTGACTACCATCTTCCTCTACATATGCTTGCCTTCAAAACGCTAGCTTCCTTGCAGCTTTCTAATTAAAGTATACGCGCATGATGGCATGGGTGATGGTTCTCAGGCATTTGGCCCGAGTCGAAAAGCTTTAGCGACGAGGGTTTCGGCCCCATACCCTCACGATGGAAGGGGATATGTCAGCCCGGCCAGCTTTTCAATGCCTCCAGCTGCAATCGGAAGCTGATCGGAGCACGTTGGTACTCGAAGACCATCCCCCCGGAGCAGCTCAAGGCAGAGTACCTGTCACCCCGTGACGCGAACAACCATGGCACGCACACTGCGTCCACCATTGCCGGCAACATGGTGCGAGGTGCCAACTTCCAAGGGCTTGGCGCCGGACGGGCACGAGGGGGAGCCCCCCGTGCAAGGCTGGCTGTGTACAAGGCGCTATGGGGTGCTGCGCCTGCAGAGGCAAGTGGGGACGACGCCACGGTGGTGAAGGCCATTGACGATGCCATACGTGACGGCGTAGATGTCCTGTCCCTGTCTATCGGCGGTAGCCCCGGTTCTGCCAGCAGCGCACACGAGTCTTGGGCGACGTTGCATGCTGTGCAGAAGGGGATCACCGTTGTGTACTCGGCCGGGAATGCTGGGCCGGCGCCGGAGTCGATGGAGAACCACTTTCCGTGGACAATCACGGTGGCAGCCAGCACCACGGACCGCATCTTCCCCACTGCCATCACTCTCGGAGGCAATCGCACCATTGTGGTAAGGACTGCCCCGCGTATCCTGTAACATGTTTCTTGCAATGAAAACCAACACCAGCTCCTTTTGTTTATTGTAGAGCTTCTCATTTGAGACTCTTAATTTCTCATCCCAAATAATGCCATGATCCTCTCAAATAATGTAGGAATCTATGCGAACTCCTAACCATAAAAAGAAACATGATCAAAAGGGTGCAAAACAAACATATCTAGACGATATATAACATGATTATTTTCCACCAACATATTTCTTTATATTCGAGGAATCTAAGTGATCAATTTTCAAATTCTAGAAGGGACCATGTTGAAAAAGAATTATAATGAAGGGCACGTAATAGGAGGTTATAATAATTACTTATTTCTTACCAAAAAGCTCAATTTTATCTTTGCACTGCTGCAGGGACAAGCCATATACTGGAGGACCATAAAGGGGGACGATGGATTCAAAGGACTATATTACGACCTTGACGACACAAGGTATGCCTTCCACGTACATACCAACTTGTTTCTTCTCTGGCGCAAAGAAACATTTATTATATTTTTCTAATGCATATTTAACTCCACTTTTTGATCTTTTTATTAGACGGATACAATATGCTGCCAACATATTGGCCATAGTGAGATCAGAAGTGCATATTTTTCTCCTGGCCCTAGTATATTTTTTTAGTAGTAAAGTAGGAGCCCTGTCTTAATTAACGTTGAAAGCCTGTAATTTTAACGATCACTTTGCATGCATGCAGCTGCAACTCTCCAAATGCCACCCTTGTTAATGGAACCATCGTCATCTGCGACATGGGCGATGTCCCGACCAAACAGTTTGGCATAGCAGGGAGGAATGTGGTTAAAGCCGGAGGCGTTGGCATGATCTTCGTACGATACACAACCAATATACCTGTAAAATGCATGGATTTCCCATGCGCTGTGGTGGATTTGGAGAGCAGACAACAGATCATTGAAAACATAATTCGTACAGGGTAATTTTCCTCGATGCA
>CM024759.1:110227855-110313954 GCA_014218235.1 Colocasia esculenta | reverse complement strand
TAGTCGTCTTGATTGATCAGAGCAAGCTCACTGGAAGGCTTTACTTGAGAACCTTATAACTTGCTGCAACTAGGGTTTGGATCTTGGCAGCAGCAGCAAAGGATTTCATGTGCTCATGGGCGGCACGTCAATGGCACCCATGTCTTTCTTAGGTGTTCTCCCACCGCTCAAAATGCATGTATCCAACCTGGCCTCCAGCTGCTATAAAATTGGGCATAGTCTCAGTGTACGTGTTTTGTGCTTAGAGAAATACTAGTTATTCGGACGCTTGAGTAACCAAGCTGAGTTAGATCGATCGATCCACATCTGCTAACTAATCGTGCATCCGAATAACTAGCATTACTTGTGCTTATCTAGTTAGCTAACTTGTAACGGGACGTCTACTCTACCACGGGATCCACAAAGGATATGTACGTAGAGTAAGAGGAGCCTGCAGGTAAATACAATATGGAACCTATCAGACCGCCGTAATCAGGATGTGCTTGTGGCCTGTTGCATGTTTTCCTTAGTAGATAGCAGCGTTTTTAGATTTCAGTTAGTAAGCTTAAGTAGTCTTTCCTCTGTTTAAAATTTCTTTTATTATTGTGGACCATAGTTGGTTGCGTTATGGTGTTTGATATTTTACTGTTCTCAAGTGATTTGACACAATAATGGTTCATCTTTTCTTTTTAAAAATTTTTATGATTAAATTTTAAATCTTATTTGAATTGAATCAATCGAATTGGTGCCGCATATTATAATTTGTAAACCCCCCACATGATCCTAGTTCAATTTGATTCAGATCAACCATGTTATAGAGCAGCTTTGGGTTGTGTGTGTGTGTTCTCAAGTGATTTGACATAATAATGGTTCATCTTTTCTTTTTAAAATTTAAATCTTATTTGAATTGAATCAGATCGAATCCAATTGGTGCCGCATATTATAATTTGTAAACCCCCCACGTGAGACTAGTTCAATTCGATTCAGATCAACCATGTTATAGAGCAAACGAGCCGATAGACATACATATATGAGAAATGCTCCTGCACCGTGATGCGTTGCAGCAACCATGACATGGATTTTGTCTTTTAATGGACAAGTGCCAGATGACTACCACCAAGTCCACCACTCTACTGAGTGTTCATTGCTCTCAAGCGAAATTATTGCGCGCAACTCAGGCGCATTCAATGTGTGTCCAGACATTTACGTGGATACTCTCTAAACATTAAAGATTATGAGTAATGTTAAGTTCTCGATTAGCAGTACATGGAGGGGTCGTGTCGCTCCGCACAATGATATGTGGAGAGACACGTCTCCCAGTGTATTATATATATATATATATATTTGTATTAACAATGTACACAAATATCTATGTAGTATACATAAATATTTATGTAGTGCACATAAATAGCACACATAAATATTTATGTACATTACATAAATATTTGTGTACACTATTAGTATAAAAAAATATTTAATATACTGGGGGACGTGTCCCTCCACATGTCATCCTGTGGAGGGGCCATCTAGCCGGGAACTTAGCATTTCTCAAAGATTATATATACTATCCAAAAGATGTTCTCTTGAATACGTGGAAACTTTCTAGAGACTACTTATGCTTCTTAGGAGCTATACATGGGTTGCCCAGAACATTATGTATATTTTTTAAAGATTAAAGATGTTTCTTTAAAAAAGTGGATGCTCTTTGAAAATTGTATATATTTTTCAAAAGATACATATATTTTGTCTTAAACTCTGATCATGTATATTCTACATAGACTAAGAATAGTCACTTGAGGATATGGATGCTCTCTGGAGACTGCACATGCTCCCTAGATGATATATATGTTGCATTAGATATGTATTAAATGCGGGTCTAAATTGAGTGTAATAAATACACACGTAGAATCATGATGCCCTTAAAATATAATTATATATTATAATATATTCATAAATATTTGAATATAATGTTATATTTATAAAATTATATTCCGATGTTTATAATTACATTCTAATGAACATTCATCAAAATATAATTATAAGTATTAAAATATAACTATAAACATTATAATATAATCATAACATCATAATACAACTGTAAATATAATCTTACATGCTTGTGATTGAATTTTGATATTTATGATTATATTTTAGTATATATAATTATATATTAATATTTATAAATGTATTTTAAAAATCAATTTTCGTGCAAAAGCTGTTATGAAAAAGGGTCTAAAGATATTTGGCGCGTGCGTATCAGAGATTGCTGGCGCTAGCGTACCAGAGATTGTTGGAGTCTAATCTTTAGAATTAGGAGCATTTTTATATTGTACTTAAGTATAATATAATTAGGTATTAAATCTATGTAGCATTTAATAATTAAATTATTATTTTATCACTTCTTATATAAAAGGTATCACATAATTAAATATCTGATCATATTATACTTAAGTATAAATCTTTCTCTATAGTTAGACTCATTTGGTAGTCTTGTAACATTCAACTGGAACTTTCTCCTCTCTTCCATTTCCGACACCCCTGCACGCTTCCAGAGTACAACAGAAGCCTCTGTTTCTGTCTCTGTGAGAACCAGATAAACGCCAACCCACGAGAAGAAATTCCTAAGCGCTCTGCTGCGGGAAAGCTTGGAACCTTTTGTTCCACCCATCTCTTCTCTCCATGGCAGCCTCCAGTGTCCACATGCGCGCCGCGGGCTCCTCCCCAGCCGTCTCCTTCCAGCACTCCGGCAAGACCTCCGGGACTCCCGCCTTGCGCTCTGTCTTCTTTGGCCCTGCCGTCTGTTGGGCGTCCCTGAGGACGAGGAGCTCCGGCGGCAGACGGAGGGGAGCCCGGCGTAGCGGCGGTGGCCCACTGGTGGTGGTGTGCGAGAAGGTGGTGGGCATCGACCTGGGGACGACCAACTCGGCGGTGGGGGCCATGGAGGGCGGTCGCCCGACGATCGTGACGAACGCGGAGGGGCAGCGGACGACGCCGTCGGTGGTGGCGTACACGAAGAGAGGGGACCGGCTGGTGGGACAGATTGCAAAGCGGCAGGCAGTGGTGAACCCGGAGAACACCTTCTTCTCGGTGAAGCGCTTCGTGGGTAGGAAGATTTCGGAGGTGAGCGAGGAGGCCCGGCAGGTGTCCTACCGCGTCGTCGGCGACGAGAACGGCAACGTCAAGCTCGAGTGCCCCGCCATCGGCAAGCGCTTCGCTCCCGAGGAGATCTCTGCGCAGGTCGGTAGAACACAGCATCTTCTAATTTCCCTTCTAATTGTTTATTTATTTCATTATTTATATGTACCATTGAGTTTAAAATTGCTAATCACCTTGTCCTTACTTTGCTTGTGACTATCTTAGACACTCTTTGGTTGTTGTTCTTCTACGTGGATGTTTTGGTTGTGCCTTCGCATTTGTTTTGTAAACAATTGCATAGCCGTATAAATTGTTCGGTTTCGTTTAGGGAGGGTCTTAGAAAGATTGGATTTTGGCAGGGTCTACTTTTGGAAGTGTGTTAAAAACGGAGGATGCTCTGTAGTCTTGCGTTGTTGGAAACATACTTTCTTTAACAGCTGTGAGAAACAGAGGAATCAAACAACTGCTGTTTGTCCAAAGCAGATGGTTGCAAAATTAGATCAACTTTCCCTTGGAAGACCTTCGGAAAAAGAATAAGAGATTCGATAGGCGCTTTTGGTCTGCTTGTAAACTGGGTTTAATTCTATTTCTATGCAGCAATTAGTTCGTTAAATGCTGAGCAATCATGTATCCAGGTTCTAAGGAAGCTTGTCGATGATGCATCCAAGTTTTTGAATGATAAGGTGACCAAGGCAGTGATCACGGTGCCAGCATATTTCAACAATTCACAAAGGACTGCGACAAAAGATGCTGGCCGAATTGCTGGTTTAGATGTTTTGCGAATCATCAATGAACCTACTGCCGCCTCCTTAGCTTATGGATTTGAGAAGAAACACAATGAGACAATTCTAGTGTTTGATATTGGAGGGGGCACATTTGATGTTTCAGGTAAAGAAAAACTCCACACCCTGGCCTTCTATTATGTTTCACCATTTGATTAGTTTTCTGTTCCCTTTTGAGAGAAAAATGTAGAGCTTCACAGAAAAAGGCTCACCATAAGGTGCTTGATAAGTTTGTCTATTTCTGAAGGGAGGACTTATTTGATCTTCCAATTTCTTCCTCTCATCGTTTTGGAAGTTTTAAAGACGGTTTTTTTTTATTCCAGTTCTTGAGGTGGGAGATGGTGTCTTCGAGGTCCTTTCGACTTCTGGTGATACGCATTTGGGTGGTGATGATTTTGACAAGGTTTTTTAAGATTCTAACTCTGTCAGAGTAATGCATGGTGGCACACAATCAAGTGCACTTTTTCATCTTTAAATATGTGCTAGGATATGGTTTCTTTACAATCACATTCCCCTTGTGTGTCATCTTTCTAGGGAAATACATCTCTTTAAGTACTGTAGTATTTAAACACTCCAACATGTCTATTTGAAGATGCTACTTTTTCTCTAGATTGTTGTTCTTACATTTCATCTATTTAAAGATATGTTTCATCTACTTATGCACAGGGGAAAAGCATCCATGTTGTAGGTTTCAGATATAAGAACGTGCAATTTTGATTTGGAGCAAGCTTCGAATTTGCAACATAGTCCAGATAAGGAATTATGTATGTTGCATGAGAATTCAGGATGTCTTTTGCAGCGGTTAATAGATCTTTCATGCAATAAACTTACATAGGAGTAGAGGAAAATTGTTGCAGTAAAAGTCAATTGAACATGGGTGAAAGTTGATGTTGGTATCCCTGAATGCTCTTAGCTTTCTTTTGTTCAAGCAGATTCGCATCTATATATGCATGGATATGCTTTATTGGTGTTGCGTAGGAAGAACTGTGCAATATTGAGTTACTGCAGCATTCAGTAACAGCTGTTTGTATCTGATGCAACAGAGAATTGTTGATTGGCTTGCTTCAAACTTCAAAAGAGATGAGGGCATAGATCTTTTGAAGGATAAACAAGCCTTACAGCGGCTTACTGAAGCAGCAGAAAAAGCAAAGATAGAGTTGTCATCCTTGACACAGACAACTATCAGGTAGTTTCTGCCTCTTCAACTCCTAAAAAAATGTTTGTGCACACTTGGTTTCCTTGTAGGAAAAATTTGGGTCAGATGGAGATACTGAGGTAGGTCATTTTGACCCTTTTGTAGCTTGCCATTCGTTACTGCAACTGCAGATGGACCCAAACACATTGAAGTAACACTTGCAAGAGCCAAGTTCGAGGAATTGTGTGGGGACCTTCTTGATAGGTACTACGATTGAAGCCTTGATCTTCCTGTCACCAGACAATTTCACCACACAAAGATGAATCGAGCTTTCAGTGCTTGGCTACTGATGTATTGATTTTACCTTTTAGACTTAAGGATCCAGTGAATAATGCCCTGAAGGATGCCAAGCTTTCATTCAAGGATCTAAATGAAGTTATCCTTGTTGGTGGGTCAACTCGAATTCCTGCTGTCCAGGAGCTAGTGAGGAAGATGACAGGGAAGGAACCTAATGTCACTGTGAATCCTGACGAAGTTGTGGCTCTGGGTGCTGCTGTTCAGGTTTGTGTTTTTGGTCCAGCTAGCTACTCACCTCCATTGAAAGGCATGAATCTGTTCATGTCAGATGATATTGTTCTTTAAGAAGTTGATTGTCCTCTGCTTGCATTGAGACCATCTAGTCATGCAGGTTTCAAGTACTTGAATCATATCATCGATGCCACTACATTCTCCAGATGTCATGGATTTTAGATGGATAGGAATATTTACTTCCATGTTTTAATCTGAAACCTCTTCCAATTGGTTGCTTGCCAGTCTGCGTAACTGATCAGTTCACCTATAATCAGGCCGGAGTCTTAGCTGGTGATGTGAGCGACATTGTTCTCCTGGATGTAACTCCTCTGTCACTGGGCTTGGAGACCCTGGGTGGCGTCATGACAAAGATCATTCCGAGGAACACAACGCTTCCGACGTCTAAGTCTGAGGTCTTCTCTACAGCAGCTGATGGGCAGACCAGTGTTGAGATAAATGTTCTTCAGGGTGAGCGTGAACTTGTGAGGGACAACAAATCGCTGGGCAGCTTCCGTCTTGATGGGATCCCGCCAGCCCCTCGTGGGGTTCCTCAGATTGAAGTGAAATTTGACATTGATGCCAATGGTATCCTCTCGGTGACTGCTGTGGACAAGGGTACTGGGAAAAAGCAGGACATCGTCATTACTGGAGCAAGCACCTTACCAAGCGATGAGGTAAAGTTTCTCCATACCTTCTTTTCATAGTTATAATATTAATAACTTTGTACCACCGAAGTTATTGTTAGCCCCTAGCTTGTGAAAGATACAAGTTGTACTTGCTTCAATCTTAAGATGTTACTGTTTTCTGCCTTCTCATAGATGAGACTGCTCTTTTGCATCTTGATGACCACGTTTCTACGCGCCTTATAGGTGGAAAGAATGGTGAAGGAAGCTGAAAAGTTTGCCAAGGAGGACAAGGAGAGGAGAGATGCCATCGACACAAAGAACCAGGCTGACTCGGTTATATACCAGACAGAGAAGCAGCTGAAGGAGCTGGGTGACAAGGCACCTGCTGCTGTCAAACAGAAGGTGGAGAGCAAGCTCCAAGAGCTGAAGGATGCCGTCGCAGGTGGATCGACTCAGTCCATCAAAGATGCCATGGCGGCACTGAACCAGGAGGTAATGCAGCTGGGGCAGTCACTGTACAGCCAAACTGCAGGAGCTGCTGCGGCCCCCGGTTCGTCGCCGGGGTCGGCTGGCGCTTCGACAGATGGCGGCGAGGTAGTAGATGCTGACTTCACTGATAGCAAGTGAGGGTATATAATCTTAATCTTGTAACTTTTCTCGTTCCTGTCTTCCATGGAATGCATACAATAGCTGGCTGGAGATGGCCAACAAAATCCTCGGGCTTTCTTTCTTTTTTCTATTCCTTATGTTTGGTGAAACCATGCATAGCTCTTGCTCACAAACGAGACAACAAATGCTTTGTACGGTATTGGTTGGTCAGATTGTTCATCCTGTAAATGATGGTGTTAATGGTCCTAGTGTTTGTCTTTTTCTATGCACTGGATGTTCTGTTAAGACTCTGAAGCTTTAAGTGGTGGAAGCTTCAGAAGAACATCCTTTGTGAACTGCAATAGTGGTGGAGGTATTCGGATGAATTTGTTCAATGGAACTGAGAATTTACGCCCATGTTCAGGTTTTCTGATAAGCTTCTTGAATGGAATCTAAAATTTACGCCCTTCTGTCATGGCCTGTTTCATTTGTATTGGGTAACAGAGTGGAGATCTTAACAAGAGAAACCAGAATCTGTGAAGTGGTTCCTCAAGAGGGATCTTTTTATCTTTCTTGCTCAGACAATCATCACAAGATCACAGCTTGTACTTGGATTGTATATATACACGGTTCAGGAGCTGACGTTGGAAACAGTTCAGGTCAATCTTAAGTGAATAAGCTTAAACAAAATGGTGAATTGAGTTTTGGAAAATTAACAACCTTGGTGAAATTCTGAAAACTTTGAGGATTAAGGGTCCGATTGGTTGCTTGTAAAATATATTCAAAAATAAATTTTTTTATAAAATTATTTTTTACAGAAAAATTAAAAATATAATTATTCATTTGATATTCACATAATATTTTTTTAAAAAAAATTGATGTTTATTTTTCAGTAAAATATTTATTTGAAATAATTTTTAAAAAATAAATAAAAATTTAAAAATAAAAATACGTTCCGTATGTCGACCATGTGATTGTTGATTGTTGGACGTCAACTATCGAGTGTAAGTCGTCAGATGTTGAGAGTCGGAAGTGGACCGTCGGTTACTCAACGTTGGGTGTTGCCGTTGGGAGATTGTCGTTGAGCGCTGGGGGTAGGGTTCCCAGCCGACGAACGCCAGACGTTGGACGTCGGGAGTCAGGTTCCCGGCCGCCAGGCGTCGTGCACCAGACGTTGGGAGTCAAGTTCCAGGCCATTAGACGTCGGCCGCCAGACGCTGAGTGCTAGATGTCGGGCTTTGGGAGCCGATCATCGGGCTCTGGGCGTTGGGCGCCCCCCCTGGCTGCCCGTTGTTGAGTGCTCGACTATCGGAGGTCGAATGTCGGTCGCCGAGCACAGGGTTCCCGGACGTCGGAAGTCGGGCGTCGAACGTTGGGTTGCTGGCCGTCAGGTTTCAAGCATCGTACACTAAGAATTAGAGTGGAGAATGTAATTACTCATAAAAATTCTACGTGAAAGAGAAATCTAAGAAAATAATTTACGGAGTTTCATTAAAGATGTTAAATTCCATAATTTTTGATAAAACAATTTATAGATTAACTTTTTGGTGGTATCAAATAGATTATTATATGAATTTTTTTTCAAAAATATTTTCTGATATAAAATTTTACGTTGAAACAAACAAACGGAGCTTAAGTTACTCTTGTCCCTGTACTTGTCTGCAAAGCCTTCTTAAGAAATCTTTTAGTTATGTAATTTTTTTGTGCAACAATTATCTTCCAGTCCCCATAACTTCACCATGTTGTAATGAAACCAAGAAACTGGACTTTTCGCAGGGCTGCCCCTTCTATAAGATGTTTTGGTAATCTTTAGGATTAACTTTTAGTATGTGAAATAAATAGAAAGTCAAGCTTTTTATGTATAAATTTAAATAATGAAGTCACGGAGGCTGAAGGTTAATTATAAAAGTTCATAATAAACAAAAAATAAAAATAAAAATTGATTTTTAACTAAAATCCACGAAAATCCTTTTTTTTAGTTTAAAAAATTGTGTCGTTTCTGAAACGGACCGGAGTGATATCAGTGTGGGCCAGTCACTTGAAACAACACCACCATTTGGGCCTCGTGGGAGTTGGGCTCAATCTTTTATGTTATGGCCCGGACTTTGGAAGGGCTCTCTCTTACCCATGTCAGGCTCCCAAAGGTGTACACTCCTTGCATCCTATGAGCGCTTGTGAACTTGATCTTGAAGCTTTGAACTCTACTGATGTCAGCATTGAATTGAAGAATAGATGGCATCGTTTCTATGTTAATGTCTGGTGGAGCTTCAACAATGAGAAATTTTTTTCAAATTCTTTAGAGCCGACGGATGTAGTATCTATCTCAAATTAACACATATAAATAGAGTTTGCACATATATTTGGGATAAATAGTTTCTACTTACCTCAGTACTTTATAAAGCCTTTCTCCTCAACAATCCTTGTATGTAGTGCTGTTTGCGGCCCTGACGTCTGTAACTAACACTCCTAGAAATTGTTGGCCTTGGTTTGAGATTGGGAATAGAAATTGATGGGAGATTCAGATGATGCAATGCGCTGTAGAGTCGCCTTCTTCATTCAGTGATATCATCATCCCACAAACATTTAAAACTGCTCATAATCTTTGGGATTAATGTCATAGATAAGCCCAACTTAATTTGTCTGGTTAATTTGAATAACTTCAAATAGAATAGTGTGAATAAGAAAAATCAGCTGGTCTTTTGCTTTTCCTGTTCCTTTAATGATATCTTCGGATATATAAGTTAATCTACGAGGGATTAGTTTATCACTCAAACAAAATCCATGATCAATCCGGAAATGTTGGATTGTTTTTTTTTATTATTTTAAACCAACAATATTCTTTATCAAATTTTCTGTTTAATTGCTTGGATAAATCTCTTTCCGACGCACTGCACTTATCCGATTATAAAAATGCACCATGCAAAACGAGACACGAAATTAACAACGTGGATATCAGCTGGCATATGGGCTTAGCCAATAGGACGTGAAACAGTTCGTTGTAATTAAATAGCTGATTCATAGATCATAACTGATCATAAGAATCCAAGATTCGATACACACTAGCTGCAACAGGTAGGGTTGAATATATATGGTTCGATTTAGTTCGAAGGTCAATTTTTAACTCAAACTAAAGTAAATTGATTAAACTTTGGAATCGAATCGAACTAAACTGAGGTCTATATAAATTGAACTGAACCGAACTATATCTATTTGGTTTGGTTCACAGTTTGGATCTTTTAAGTAAAATTAGAAATGATTTTTTTCTTAATAATTAAAATTCATACCCCAACAAGTTTATAAAATAGAAAAATATTACGCTCCTGTTTAGACGAGAGCCATCTCAAATAGAAGGTAGGGTTGTGGGCCCTGTGGGCTTTGTATTTGGGGTGATGAAGCTGGCGAGGCTTCATTGTCCGACGGGAGATACACATATCTCTATGGAATATTAATAACAAATAGATTCAACATAACACTTAAAAAAATTTTATAATAAAAAATGAACATTATCTTCATATAAGTATTTGACAACTAATAAAGAGTACAACATTAAAAAAAAGAAAATCAGACAACTAAAAGCTATCTTTTTTTTATACAAAAGTACAGTATAAAAATCAGTGAGCAAAATAATGTAAATAAAAATCAGTGAGTAGAATAATGAACATAAAAATAAATAAGAAAAAGAGTAAAAGGTTGTGAAATACTGCTATCCATTAACAGAATTAAAACTATAAGTACAAAAATCACTAGAAAATTGTGCAAAAACTGATACAAACAAAAACTATATATAAAAAAATAGTGAGAAAAAATTCACCAAAATCCAATCCCGGTTTACTTCACGGTACGGTTTCTTAAACCGAATCGAATTATTTAAAAATAATCTAATTTAGTTTAGAATCGAATGGAATAGAAATTTTCGATTCACTTCGATTTCTTACTTCAACCTAAGAAATGAACGTATCTAGCAACAAGCACTTTGGATTTAACTTTGATGGGTCCAGACGAATCATACAGAGGTTTATCGAGTTATTGGTTAATATTGACATCCCTACTCTTTTCACGTTTTACAAACCCCTACGCCTAGATCACTACTGCCTGAGACTAATTAACTATGTTATAGGCATTAGCAGGGCACTTTTGGCCTCCCCTTCAGTCGGTGATATGGCACATACTAGGCTGGTGCAGTTTCATCTCATGAAATAATATGTATTAAAAATCCACTGTTCACAACCTGATATTTTTTAGGGGACTTACATTACTCATCCTTTTTTTTTTTGAATGCCCATAGCTGGCAGGCAGGAAATCATGCAAAGGTATGATCTATCTAGAGTCCAACAACACACATTACATGGTGAAATGGACTCATCGCAACAAAATTTCCGAACCAAAGGTTTCATTACAAAGCTCGGATGTCTGACTGCACTTAGGTATATATTGAGAGAAGTAGCATGCATGCAACTCATGGGGTGGCCCATGATACTCCCCAAGGGACATCATCGCGATCTTAGAAGGATGCTTTAGAAATCTTCTTCTGGAGTACAGCATGATGAGAGAAGCGCTCATCACCTTTCATTGACATGCCCAGCTCATCATCTAGTAATAAAAACTTTAGAACATGTCCGGGTCGAAAAAAAGGGTGTTAGAATTTATTGACCGATCCCATGTGTCCATTCTCCTAGTCCGTTGTGCTAGACATCTTCACCGGTTGTTGTATCTTTCCCAATTCTACTATATATGCAAGAAAATAGTGAAGATAGGCGGATCAAGTATAGTTTTGATTTCAGAATTTTCTAAAGTTGAAAATATATTTATGTTTGGAGTAAATTTAAGGTTTGAGGTGTTTGACCGAGAAATATTAATGATGAAGATATTGAGCATTACTTGTGACGCCCAAATCTTCGTCCTCAAATTATTCTTTGAGATACCTACTCATAGGACCAGACATTGACGGAGTTTTAAGAATTATCTTTCCGAGGTCAGAAGTTGTAATTTCTATAATTTCATTTTTATCTTATTTTTCCCCCTCTTTGTGTTAGTCTTCATACTGCCTATATATACTACCCGGTTTGTACTTAGCTAGAGCCTCTTGTTTTCAGCTTCATGTTATTTATTAAATGGGCACTATCTCGCCCATTTTATGGGGTGGGGGTGTGGGGGAGGAACTAGTATGCAGCTCTTAATTCATATCTTGAAGGACACGTGTGACTATTCTGCATGCAGCAACTTCCAGTGTATCCCATAAAAAGAACCAATATTCTGCAAAGATTTAATTTCTCAATACCCATAAAAAAAACCTTAGCAAACAACCAGGCTTAGGGAAAAAAAGTCTCTAGGAATTGTGAAACAGCTAATAACTTGCTTCTCATGAACGTAAATAATTATCATATATAAAATGCCATTAATGTGGCAACATGACACCTTATAAAGTAATAAGAGGCATACATCTTTATGCACTCCTAAGTTCTTTATTACAAACAGGGCATTTTTTTGAATTTTTTTTTATAAAAAGCAACATACATAAATTACAAACAGGGCCACAAGAGAATTATTCGCCACGTATAAATGCTTATTTCCTTAAATTTGGCTCAACCCCAGCCATCCGCGTGCGAGAAGGGATACTTCGAAGTCTACACGTACAGCAACATGCAGTAGCTGTTACCCACCCTTATGATGGTGGGTTCATGAGCATCCTCGATACATCGCACATCCTTGGCCTCGACAGCGGGTCCTGGCCAACGCACGCAGCCGCGACGGTGACGAGTCGGCATACCTCCTCCACAAGCTTCAGTCCCGCCGCTGGTGGCGGTGGAAGCCGCTGGTCGAGCAAGCCGTCCATCACCATCCCTTGGCCGCTCGACGAGGAGGAGGAGATGAGCGAGGGCAGGGAGTAGATGAGCTCGGCCGGGTGTCTCCCCATCAAGACCTCCAGCGCTAGAACCCCAAACGCGTAGACGTCGCACTTCTCTGTCACCTTCATCGTGTAGGCAAACTCTACAGCAGAATCCCAAGAAACAAGAACTGGTCGTCGTCATAACTCACGATGGAGACCATTCACATATTACACAGTTACAACTTGCAAGGACGCAGAAGAATTCACAAGGACTTGGCCCAATGATAATTAAGCTAGGTACAGTTGCGAATGCACATGACTTAGTCCAAGGTATAAGATGATGACCCTCAGTTATTGCAAGGAACTAACATATATAATTATAACCTCCCCCCAAACTCAGGTGCAGTATTAGCCCGTAGGCCTGGTAAGAGGCCTCCAACCGGCCAGATAGTGCAGTTATTGGTTTGGTAAATCTGATAGTATAACCTTAACCCAGGATAACTGGCTTACCAGAGCAGTTTAGCTAGTTGACCTCTTGAGTTCGACCTGTACTATCTGCTCTTAACCAGGTTAAATCCTCAGACCAACTCAACCAAAAACAATGGGTAAATCCAACTAAGCAATCCCAGGATACCTTACCTGAAGCTTGCTTAACCATTTACCAAACCAGGTCTAAATATGTCAAGCTGCAAAAGTTAATGGCACTAAAGGACACCTTTAAGATAAACAAGTCAACATGGAAAATGTTGAGAGATGCTTCGTAAGGAAACAATACAAATAGAACTTTGTGTGGCCACCCTTTGAAAGGAAAGCAGGCAGGCAGCAAAACTGGCATATCACATGCCCACGAGTCACATCACATCCACGCCATGTACGTCATGTCCCGCATGAACATGGCGTGGCACAGGGTGGCACAGGTGGTGGGCAGCAGCAGATAGCGGACAATGGGGTGAGACGTCAGGTGACACCTCACCCCTTGTTGCCTGTCTGGTATTTCTCATTCTTCTGAAAGAAAACTATCATGATAGGCATCAACATAGCACCACCCTCTTTATGATGTTACATAAATAGTAATAGGACTTTAATCAGTTTATGTTGCTTCAGTTGTAACAGGGACAGCTCATCATGATTTTAGTTGCATCAACCCTCCTTATTCTTGCATGGTCGTCTGAATTTTGAATCATTTTGTATGGTGTTGGCTTTGAGGCAAGGTAATGCCTTTCTGCCCCTATTGTGTGAGGTGCATGTTTCATTGGTTGTGTACAGAGTGTTTTTCTATGCACTGGGTTTCGGCAATTTGGGTTAGGTGTCGTGGCATAAGTGCCTAATTTGGCTTGTGGTCTAGGTTTCTTTTTGTTCAGGACCATTTCTTCCATCAACTTTATAATCCACATATCACAATCTATACAGTCCAAATAAAGTATAAACACAATGTCCAGTCCATAAAAGCAAATAAGTAAGAGACCAACTACAATTAACTCCACAGGCTAGGCACTAACTATAAGTCTACTCTTCACACTCCTCGTCGAATCTCGCCATCCTCAGCTTCTAAATCTCCAACTCTTCCTAAAATGTTAGCAAGAGTGAGATCTATGTAATAGACTCAGCAAGTAAAAAAGAATCCAAATATCCACAATCTACATTATAGTAAGCTTTAAAACAATATGGTAACTCATATCATAAAACACTCACATGCTATCATATAGGTAAAACTCATGTTATATGGTTGGCATATGATTAGAAGCATGTTTTAACGTAGTTTTATGGGTTTCCAACATGTCATGATCTTTTCTTGTATTTCTGCACGTTTATAGCATCTCTTGCATGTGAGAAAAGCAGGTTGTCCCAGCAAGGTTCGCCGCATCGCCGATTCACCCCGAATCAGTTTTTTTGCGATTCGGGAGAATCACGCCGATTCGCATGGGAATCGATGGGAATCAGTCCGATTCGCCCGAATCAGACCGATTTGATCCGATCCATCAAACCATGATCCCTAGGGCCTCCAGACGGGGTTGCCACCGGATGTACTTTGTCCCACTGATCCATCTTGAGAGTGGGTGGGGGACGCCCCCTTTCCCATGGCAGGGGGGATGTTCGATCCTCTTGAAGGCATGTCCCACCGAAATTGCAATATATTTTACTCAGGGAGTCAGGGATTATGTCCCTTGGGACCAGTTTGAATCCTTCATCCTGGAGCAAAAAGCAGCTTCAGACCAGCAAAAGGTCCCACGCAAGATCAGCGAGAAGCTTGCCGACCAGAAGCCAAAGTATTCCACTTTCAAAAGAAATATAAAATGACTAAACCCTAAAACCATCACACACAATTGGTCGGCCTCTTGAAATTTATGGGAAAAAAGGTAATTTGGCGAAAAAGGAGATCAAATTACAAAATATGGTGTTAATTGTAGTTTTATGAGCAACAAGGGAAGAGACAAAAAGGGTAAACTGTCAAAGACAAAGGCCATTATCTCTGACATTTTGAGAAGGAAGCTAAGCTAATGGGTGAGTAGTCAGTTGCAGCAGGATGGATCCAAAGATACTGTTCCAACATAAAGAATAAAGAAGTGAAAGCATATTGTGCTGTGGCTAATGTAGTGGGGTAAAATATGATATGCTAGGTTCCCTTAGTTTGTTAAAAAGTTTCAGTTTTGCTATCCAGTCATATCTCCCACAATTAACTTGATAGAATGGAGAGTCCACATTCTAAATAGTTGAAGTCCCCTAGGCTTTGGGCCATTCCAAAATTGGACCTGAAAAAAGAGACCAAGTCATACATATCTTCACCCCAATTCTATGGAAAAGCAGGCAATATGTTCATTTTGAGGCAGGTGGAGGATTTTGGAAGAGGACAACCTTTCACCCTTATGCCTCCACCTTTCTCCTCTCTCCACCCCAGCCCTGTTGTTCCTCCTGCCTCAAATGGTGAGAGAGGCTTCCCTCCTAAAACCTCAGCAGGGTGACAGACAATGCCCCTCTCCCCTCAACAAGTACTCCCTCTCCATCTCTTTACTCTGCCACTGTTATATGCTATTCAACCATCCTTCAACATGTACAACAGATGGCATCAAGCCACATTGAAGAATTATCAGCAGGCAGCATCTGACGATGAGAAATATTTCCAAACAGGACTTAGGTTCCAAAATAATGATGAGAAACCTTCCTCTTCACTCTTGACACACTTCCAAAATCTGTTTTCTTCGCCGAACAGTGCCTTAGTCTGGCTTACTTTGGTGGTGAGTCTGGGACCCATTCTATAAGAAACACAAACCACCGGTTTCCAGAAAGCCTCCTCCATTATGCCGTATAAGTAATCACATAACAAAAATGCATGCTCTAAAGTTTGCGTTTATAATATGAGAATCAAACGTGAATAATATCTTTAGAAACATTTTAGATATTCATGAAAATCAGGTGCGTGTGTGTGTCAAAATATTACAAGGACACACAAAGTATGCCGCAAACAATAAAGAATATGCATGAAAAGTCATGTATTACTTGGGAGATGGAGAAGGTTGTGATGCGCTGGTTAAAGAAGTGAAGCATCAACTAGGATATATGTACGTACCTGGGGCAATGTACCCATATGTTCCTGCAAGCTCCGTCCAATATGATGAATCGGGCTTCAAAAGCCTGGCAGTGCCAAAATCAGAGATGCTATATCCAGCAGGATGTTGTTGCTTGATAGGTCTCGGTGCACCACTGGAGCCATGCAGTCATGGTGCATGTAAGACAGCGCATGAGCCACATCCTTCACAGTCGTTATCCTCCTGCCCCAGGTGAACTCGATGGACATATCCTCGTCCCTAAGGATGGACGCCAAACTCCCTCTTTCCATGTACTCGTACACGAGAAACATGGACTGGGAACTAGAACAGAACCCATAAAGCTTCACAATGTTGCGATGTCGGACCTCTGACAATGCCCGTATCTCATTCCTGAAGCATTCTTCATCTGCGGCGGCTTCACTTTCCAGCAGGTGGAGCTTCTTCACGGCCACCACCTGGCCGATTGCGAGCTCTGCTCTGTAGACGCTGCCATATGATCCTCTGCCAATGCAATATTCTTCATGGAAGTTGTCGGTAGCTTCGACGATCTCTTCGTACGCAAGCTTCCCATCGAAATTCCATATTGAAAACACATCAGTTGGTACATTTTCATGTTTCTCAGTACGTGACGTCCTCCTGGCTCTCACCCAAGTGAACGCCAAGACGGAAGTTATCAGCACAAGGACAACCAAGAGTGGGGAGACGATGAATATTACTACAGTACTATTTGCCTTACGCGTGACCTTGGAAGGGGGATCATTATTGCAGGAGGGCAGACCTTTCACATGACCACACAACCCTTTATTCCGGACGAACCATGATGCCGGGGCATCCCTGAAGGGAGAAGTATCGGGAAGGGGCCCATCCAAATTGTTGTACGACAAGTCAACTGACAACAGACTGGGCATGCTTCCCAGGAAAGACACTGAACCAGAGAGGTTGTTGTGTGAGAGATTCAGGCCACCAACATCATTAGACTCCCAAGCTGGGATGGTATCTGACCTGAAAGGAAATTGTGACTGAGGTCTAGAGAAACTTGTAAGTTCGCTAGACTTCCCAACCGAGGTGGTATGCTTCCATTCAAGGCGTTGTTGCTGAGGCTGAGATAACTCATCTTGGTGCATCCACCAAGCTCATCAGGAATGTACCCACTAAAGTTGTTGGATGACAGATCAAGGATCTCTAGCTTGGATAGCCTCACAAGTTCCGACGGTATCCGGCCATAGAGTCTGTTACCCCTCAATGTTAAGTTGAACAAGGAAGGCAACCTGGTGAGTTCCACGGGTATCTCCCCAACGAGCTGGTTGAAAGAGAGGTCGAGCTTCTCCAGTTTAGACAACCGCCCAAGCTCGATAGGTATCCTCCCGGAGATCCTGTTCCCAGATAAATCTAGCCATGTCATGTTCTGGCATCCACCTAATGTCGGTGGGAGCTCTCCATACAATTGGTTGTTATGCAACAACATGTTAACGATGTTCGGGAATGTGCCATTAAGCTCTCTGTATATGTCCCCTTTGAGTTGGTTCGAGTGAAGGGAGAGTTTAACTAAGCTGGTACAATTTCTTAGGCTCCTTGGTATGGGCCCTTGGAAATGGTTCATGGAAGCGGTGAAGGAAGTAAGCATCCCACCTATGCATACGTCCGGTGGTAAAGGACCAACTAGCTCGTTCTGATCCAAAAACGCCTTCCCCAAGTTTGTGAGGTTTGCAAAATCTTGTGGTAACGAGCCCGAGAGTTGATTCTCGAACAAAGTGAGTCTCTGTAGCTTGCTCAATTTGGTAATGGATGGTGGAAGAGGGCCAGATAGCTGGTTCTTATACAGACACAGGTCGGTAAGCTCGGATAAGTTTCCAATAGTGGAGGGGATTGGCCCTGTCAACCGGTTAGCACACAGTTGCAGATGAATCAAGTTCCCAAGGTTACCTAGTTCCCGGGGGATGGGACCTGTGATGGCATTTGAATAGAGATATAAGTAGCTCAATGTCGTCAAATTGCCCAGTGATGGTGGGAGGGGACCTGTGAGGTTGTTCTGGCTCAAGTCCAAATTATATGCACTAGCCAAACCCCCAATCGTATGAGGGATTGGTCCAGAGATATGGTTGTCAAAGAAGTATATGAAGGTGGCCTTGGTGAGGTTTCCAATAGCATCAGGGAGTGCGCCCGTTAGAAGGTTTGACTGTACTTGAATGTTTACGAGGTTCGCCAGCTTGCCCATCTCCAGAGGGATCCTCCCGGTGATATGATTGTTATAGGCCAAGAAGACCTGGAGGCTAGTCAAGTTGCCCAGAGAAGGAGGGAGGGGACCAGACAACGTATTACGGGCGAAGCTCGCTACCTCTAGACTTGAGAGACTGCCGAGTGAGGTAGGTACGACACCGGTCAAGTTGTTCGCACTGAAATCTAATGTAACCAAGCTAGGGGAATATCCTACTTCAGCAGGAATTTGACCAGCTATCTGGTGTGTACTGGATGGTGAAGGTGACGAGCCGTGTCCAATTGATGAAGAACTGGGGATGGAGTTCACCAGTTAACTGAAAGTTCTCAGAAAGGTCAAGCTCCCCCAGCAGAGAAAGGTTGGCCAATGATAGAGGTAGATCCTCAGATAGCCGATTATGTGAAAGGTCGAGGACCTTTAGCTTGGTTAGGCTGCCGATGGAAGCAGGGATGGGGCCAGTGAGATTGTTCTTTTGCAAACTCAGGTGGCGAAGGGCTCCGAGATGTCCCATCTCCTGGGGTATTCCACCTGTTATCTGGTTCTCGCCGAGGTCAAGGAGGTGTAATCTCTTTAGATGGGCAACCTCGGAAGGGATCTTCCCGGTGATGTTGTTGTGCCTGAGCCGAAGCTTGACCAGCATTGACGACCAGTTGCCGAAGAAGCCCGGGAACAGCTCCCCGGTTATGTGATTAAAAGAGAGGTCTAACTCGGCCAGGCGAGAGAGGTTGGCCAGAGAGGGAGGGAGCTCACCTGAGAGCTGGTTGAGTGACAAATCGAGAGAGGCGAGTTTGGAGAGGGTGCCGATGCTGGGGGGTATGGCTCCGTATAAGACGTTGCCGCGGAGGTTGAGGTGCATGAGCCGTGGCAGGGCGGCGAAGTCGAGGGCTTCGAGAGTCCCCACGAGCCCGGCCCCGACGCTGGCCTCGCCTGGTTCGTCGTCGGAGTGGCTTTTGCTATGAGAGTGAAGCCTTATAGTGGTCACCACCACCGACCTGCCTCCCCACTGGCTGCAGGTGACGCCGTACCAGGTGTTACAGGGAGAAGCAGGGTGGGTGGCGTTGGAGGACAACGTCCAGGAGTCAAGGAGGGGGCCGTGCCGCCGAAGGCTGGATTTCCAAGCCAGCAGGGCACTCCACTCCGGCGAGGGTGGGACCTCGGCGAGGACAAGGTGGTACTGGAGGTTGGAGGAGAGGAGTAAGGCCAGGGGCAAGAGGAGAAGCACGTAGTGAGGGCTGTGGCGCGCGGGGCGTATGGGTGTGGGAACGGCGCCATGGATCACACGGTCGCTTCACTTCCTCAAGTGGGGAATACGGTGATAAGGGGTTGGGAGTGATGCATTTAAAGACCATCATTGGCTGCGGGGCTCCACCTGGGACGTGCGCGGGGCGGCAAACAGCTCGGACCTCACTCCGGTATATTTTAGAGACAACAAAGAATCCGCCGCACACGCTAAGGGCGCTGGGCGCACCCGGCATATTGACGGATGTCACGAGCAG
This sequence comes from Colocasia esculenta, assembly GCA_014218235.1. Lineage (NCBI taxonomy): Eukaryota > Viridiplantae > Streptophyta > Magnoliopsida > Alismatales > Araceae > Colocasia > Colocasia esculenta. The sequence continues at coordinate 110,294,056 of CM024759.1, read as the reverse complement.
AACAGTATTGCGATCAAGTGGCCCTGATGAACAGAATTTGTCCTTTTGATTTTGGAGAAGACTCGGGACGACCACCTGATCGAAGCTGCCGAGAATTTATTGGGAGATGGAAGCATGCAATAACTTTGCATCTGGTGAGCTATATAGCTATGCTCTAAGTTAAAACTACATACTTTTTGTGTTTATTAAAGAGATTGTTGCTGGAAAAATAAGCAAGGATCGTCGCCGGAGCCGAGCTGAGTGGGCCCCGAGGGATTGACGGCGTCGCCTAGTCGTCGGTGAAGATAGTCCGACCTGCAAAGACCCACCGAGACCCCTCGGTGGTCGGGCACTTCGACGATCAAGTCAGTGAGGGTTGTAAAGAGAGAATAGAGAGAGTTTTGTGCTATGAATAGCGTACCTTTCTTCTGCGGGTACCCGTGTTTTTTATAAGGGCTTGGTCCTTAGGATAGAAAGGGGTGGATGGGACGAGCCTCCGCGAGGCAAGGGCTCCGTTTAGGGGACCCTCGCCAGCTGGGCATGGAGAGTCTCGCCTTGACAGTCGCATGCCTAAAGCGGATATGGGCCAGCTGGGGGGTCGTGATTTACGGGACTCGTCTGTTCCTTGGGCAAGTGTGACCTGGCGCCAGCCAGGCGCGCCCGGATGTAGTGCTATACTAAAATGGTTCTTGCAGTGATTGGTTTGCCTTCGACGACGGCGTCCGACGACCTTACTGTCGGTTCGTCGGCGTGGCTGATTATTGGTCGTCTGATACGTCGGTTGATAACGATCGGTATCACTAGCCCCTGGGTTCTCTTCGAGACGAGTTCTCGGCTCGGAGAGGAGCCATTTATTGCCCGCAGGAATTCGTACGGGTGTACGCCGCCGCCTCGTATTCCGCACGCCTGAACCGGGGGCGTTCTGCAGGTACTTTACTCTGAACCCTGCGCCATGATGACGCCGCTCGGTTTCGGGGCGCACGCTGTGGATCCGGGTGAACGTTTTTCCGGCTGTCGGGCTTTCGACACGTGGCGGAATCCTGGGAGTGCAGGATTTTTGGGTCGTTCGATCGTATTGGCGTCGAGGCTTTATAAATAGCCAGGGTCCGATGCGAAACAGACGTTTCTCCACTTCGCACGCGAGCCTTGCGAATTGCTTGTCCGACGTCTGCCGACAATCGACGATTGTATCCACCGTACGAGGTCACCCGACGATCTTCGCTTGCTTCCTTCCGAGGTAAACGATAAGCCTTTCTTCTCTTCTTCCACCTCTGCTGAGGCTTCCTCTTCGTCGTCATCCCCAAAATCTAGGGACCTCCCTGTCTCGGTCAATACTCCCGACTCTGTTTCTGAAAACCTTGGGGTAGGGTCAGCATCCGTATAAACCCAGGTCTGGGGGCCGTCGATGATTCCTTTGTCCTTGAAACTAGTCCATGGAACCTACGTTCCTAAGAAACCTTCGGCCCATACTTCGGCGCTCGTCATCGAGCGATAATGTGGTCGAAAGCCCGTTGCGAGACCTCTCCCGGTACCTTTAAGTGGTTGCGGAAGCATCCTAGGTTCGTTCTCCCGGCCGACGCCGTCTTGTTTGCTAACAGGGATTTTAGGGCTCACTATGTCATGAACGGGGGGTCTCGGTTTACACCGAGGCGGTCGGGCAGACCTTTGTTTCCCCTTCCACCCCTTTGTCATTTTTTTCTCCTGGAGCTCGGGGTGGCCCCTCTCAATTGGCACCGAATGCCTGGCGCGTAATCGTCGGTCTTCTATCTTTTGTTATTCGGCAGGGGTCCCTCCGACCTCATGCCTTTTCCTTTACCTTTTTTCTATTAAGCCATTCGGGGGATGGTTCTATTTTGCGGCGAGGAATGGTCGGCATATCCTTGGGAAACTGCCTTCCTCGCTCCATGGTTGGAAGAGGAACTTTGTTTTTGTCTATAGTCCCTCGGGTTGGCCGTTCCCGACCATGTGGTCGGCCGTCGACGTCCGGTGCAAAGCTTTTGGATCGCCGAGGCTTACTGCATCCAAGCTCTTCGACCTCAAGAGTCTGAAGGAGGAGGAGCCCACCAACCTGATCGATATCTCCGAGGAATTGTTTCGACTGATCGACGAGGGCACAAAAGGTTGCCAATCTCGTAGTTGTACTCTTCTGCTGTGCCTCGATTTCCCTATCTAACGGACATATGTGCTTGCAGCCATGGCCGACAAGAAAGACTCGTTCCCCCGACGCGAAGGGGGTCGTCCTCGTGAGAAGGCCAAGAGCCGGGCTCAATCAAGGGGGAAGAAGGTGGCTTCTCGTCCCGAGAGAAACGCCAGCGCCAGGCCGAAGCTGCGCCTCCGTCGGCCCCGGCGCTTGATCAGAGAGCTCGGAGCCATCCCGTCGGCTGAGGATACGCCGAAGAAGCATCAGTTCCGGCGTCGTCGTCTACGGCACCTGCGGCCTCGACTCCGTCTCACTCCCTTCAACTTGGACCCGGTTGAGTGGGGCCGACAAGCTCTGCCACCCGAGATCAGCAGAAGAAACGCTTGGCCATCCTGCACGTCGGCTCATGCACGAATATTACCAAGGTATGCTGAGCCAGCGAGCCGCATTGACGCATTCGTGCACCGGGCCGAGGTGAAGAGATTGGCTTGCGACAAGCGCGTCGCTGAGGCTGAGGAGCTTGTCGCCGCCGGAAGTCCGCTGTCTCCGGCTGGAGGAGGAGGCAAAGAAGAAGGAAGGCGACCTCCAGCCGGCCCTTGCGTCCGAGAGGGTGGCGCAAAAAGCGCTGAGGCCGTGAAGAAGGAGCAATACGACGAGCTTGCCGCCCACGAAGAAAGAAAGAAGAATAGCTTCTCGCGGCTCGTTGCTGAGGAAAGAAACAAGGCGGCACAGGAATATTGTGACTCCGACGAGCTCCAGGACGAGATCGCCGACCTCTTCCAGGCGGGATTTGATGACTGCCTCTCAAAGGTGAAAGGGTTGTATCCCGACCTCGACCTGTCGGGTGCGACTCTTACTGGAGCTAGCGAGGGTGGCGATCAGGTTGTCGGAGGCGGAGACGAAGAGTTCGTCACCGTGGTGGACGAGGCCATGGAGACGGCCATCGATCGCTCCTTGATCAGGCAGCTGATGCCGTATTGAACGAGGCGTAGCTGCCCTTGTCAATGTACTTGTATCCTTCGTTGGTGAGAATATTTTCTCGAACACTGTGGAAATGAAAAATTTATTAATATTAAAATCTTTTAAAAGTCTATTTTATCATGTTTTCTCATATTCTCATGGATGCGTATTGCTAATCCAAATCCCGTCGAATAATGACGAGAGATGAACGGCAATTTGCATAGCGCAGGCGTGCCAGCCACCACGAAGTGACAACCAATTGTTCTGCCTCCGATAGTCGAAGGACTTTGGGGTCTGTTATGCGCGCCGTTTGACTTCGTCAAACGATTGTGAAGATCGGGTCAGGACCAAGATCCCGCCGTTGCCTGATCGCAACGACGTTAATTACATCTCTCAAAGAGAGAAAACCCTTGATTAATCGCCAGATTAGAAAGTCTCATGGCCTTAAAGCGGAAACATCTGATAAAGGATACGCGTCAAGATATAAATTTAATTGTGCCTAATGCAGGACAACCAAAATATAGCACTGACACACATTTTTTTTGATGTTATTTCAGATTTATTAACAGATGTTGAATTGATTCCAACATTATTTGATTTGATTTATTTTCTTTTGGTCTTTTGCATTTTTATCATCTTTGATCTTTTATTAGGTTTGTCTTTTATTTATTGACCTTTTGGTTTGATTTAATTCTGGTTATTTGATTTGATGTGGGGCTTTCATTTGATTTCAAGCATCCCTTCATCTATTTCTTTGGGATTATTTGGGTTTGCAATTTATTTTAAACTTTTACTCCGGATTTAACTGCTTAGTCGGGATTGTTTGATTTGATTTCTTTGTTTAGGACTGTTTATATTTTTTGTCTGATTTCTTTTGACCTTGGATTATTTTAGAATCTTTTTGGTGTGTATCTTTATTTTTTTAGATTATTAGATTTGATTACAGGTTATCATGTTATGTTTTGTTGTTTTTTTTTTAAACTTATTGTAGCATTAAATTATCAAATGGTTTGATTCACTCACCTCTTTTAATAATCGTCACATGTTTGTTGGGTTTTTTTTATCGACTTATTAATGGGGAAGGAACCCATGGGAATAGGTGTGTGCGTATGTGTGTGTTGGTGTATGCAAAGTTTTTTTTTTTAAAGTGATTTGATAGCCGCCGAATCAGGGAAGGTGGTGGGTCGGCGGGGGGGATTTGAAGATTTTTGTTAAGAGGTGGGTCGGCTGAGATGTGAGTTGGTAGAAGGTGTGGTTCCCTTTTTTATTTGGATTTTTGGGTTTGGGTTGGTTAAATGGAGGGGGGCATGAGTCGGCTGAGGCCTTCTAGGAGTGTGTGGGAGTTTGTGCATGCATGTGTAGGGAGTGGGGTATGAGTTGGGAGTGTTGTGAGTTGGGAGTGGGGATTTAAATGGGTTTTTGTTGAAAGGTGGGAGATGGTGGTTCGGCTGAGGAGTGGGTCGGCCAGGCTTCTGAGTCGGCCAGGGGTGAGTCGGCCACGGACATAAGATCTTTCTTGTTTATTTATCATTATCTTTCTTTCTTCCCTTTTTTGTGTGGTTATTTATATATTATTTCTGCCATTTATTATTATTATTTCTGTTAAAAGACTGCTACATGTTTTGCCATAGCCTGAGTCGGCCAGGTTATTGAATCGGCCATGATGATGATGAAATCTTTTTTTTGTTATTTATATTATTGCTATTATTATTATTTGCTTCTGTCTTATCATTTTTGTTAACAGTACACAGCTTTCTGAAGCCTGAGTCGTTCAGGAGTGCTGCCGGATCACTCATCAGAAAGGTCTCTGAAAATCATTAACATTGCAAGGATGCATGGGTAAAAATTGACATAACCAAGAAGACGAGCATTCACATAAACGAGGCTTGCCGGCTCATTACATGTGAGGTTTGCCAACTCACTGGTTCAAATCTCTTCACCGAATGAGGGGTGTCTGCTACGTCAGAAAACACATAACGGTGTGAAACTCACGGAGAAAATTCGGCAGCACTTCCCCCAGATTCATGAGATGTAGGGAAGGTCGCGGTATCCATCCACCATAGTGGAGATGGTACCAAAACAGGGTATTGGCCGTGTACGGCGCTACCCGAATGGCACACGGTACCGGTTCTCGAGGCATGGCCGTGGAGGAACCGATGAGTACCGAGACCGAAAATAGCCCGATGGACAACCGATGATGTACGAGTCTAGGAACTCGGGCATAGATATCATGTTATCTAACCCGGAGTCTCATAGAGCCTCATTTTTATGTGAGTCGGCAGCCCCCATTTGCGACAGAATGGCGTTCAAATCACGGTGGAACGGCGTGAAATCTTTATAGGATGGATAAGGCATGTCCTAGTCAGATCCAAACTCTCACACAGGCCAAAACCCACGCCAATCAGCCTCAAATATGGAAAACAAGTGTGCTGCTAGGTGAGTTGGCAGCTAGCTAGGTGAGTTGGCAGCCCTCTTGAGTTGGCAGCCTGGCAGCAACTCAGTTGAGTCGGCAGCCAAATGATATTTACTTTTTTTATGAAACCACCACCCAAACGACATCGGAATGACACGAAATTTTAAGGGGGAGGACTGAGCCATACATTGGTCAATGTCAAACAGTTAAATGCGCAAAATGTGATGTCATCCACTCTTAAAAAACCGAAAACCACACCTTCAGCCCCAATGAGTTGGCAGCCTCAGGTGAGTCGGCAGCCAGGTTGAGAATGGCAGCCGACTCATGAGTCGGCCAGGGACTGGGCAATACTTGTTCTCCATGAAACCAACCCCAAATCTCATCGAAATAGCGCCAAATTTTTGGAGGATGGACTGAAGCATGTCTTGATCGGTTCCAGCCTTTCAAGGGGTGAAATAACAAAGCAATCGACCCAAAAAGAAAAGAAAAGAAAAAAAAGTGCCAAAACCCACTTCTCAGGTGAGTTGGCAGCGGACCTTCGAATGAAATCCTTTTCTTTCGTGAGCTCTAAACCCCGGAGGACAGGACGAACGTGATGTGGATGTGCCTGGGTACATCTTATTCAGATCCTAAGCGGGGCATGAGTATCAAATTACCCAACCCCTTTGCGCTTGGACCCGGAAATCAGAGTGATTCGGCTGGCTGCCTCAAGAAAGCTGAACATCCGGAGCATGCACTCAGCGTTTTAAATGGCACAAAAAAAATAAAGAGGGAAGCAGGAGGGGAGGATAAAGAACTACCAGGGCCGCTTGAATGAGGAAGAAAACAATCTGTGGCCCGGAGTTAAGCAGGCTCAGTAAACGGCCTGAACTCGAATCAGATCGACATGAACAACGGTAGATGAACACTCGATGATGATTAAACTATTTATAATCCCAGAACGTTAGGCACAAACCTTGTATTGTCGGACCTAAAAAAAAAAAACTGGGATACCGACTAAAAAAAAAAATGAGAGCGATGCGTTAAAAAGCTGTAGAAGGATATGCTTAGACATTCAGCGGCTGCACTCGGGGCTGCCTGAGCATATGCTTCCCGAGGGGGTTTCCCCCACACTAAATCACAGAAAGAATGCACAGGAAAAGAACTGGGAGCAGCCATATGACGTGGGAATCCAGGGAGAGAGAACCCGTATCCCACGTCCGCTTCCTCTGTTGTTCAAGACCAACACAAACAACACTTGAACACATCGTCGCAGACAAGGAGGCAGGAATATAAAGAGAAGATATACGATATATATCATGAACAGGAAATATCTCTGTTCTCAGTAATATTACTTGTTTGCTGAAAGTTGAAACTTAAATATTTTCTGTGTTTAAGATCAAACCTCTCAATCTTTACTTTAATATATTTTCTCTGACAGAATCCAATACATTCATATTTTATGCAAAACCATCTTTGCAAAAATTTATTTCTAGTCTCATAGTCTAAATGTCCTTTATCTCAGTTTTATAATCTAAGAGACACAAAGTATTTATGTAAGATTCAGACGCATGACCTCTGGCTGTTTACCTACCTCTGACAGACCCCACTCTTTAACTTTTTGTCTGTCTGCCTTACTTTCTGACATGTCTGAGAATATAGTTCCATACTGCTTATTGTACTCCACTGACCCACCTACCTCAAAGGTATGGAGATGCTTTGTCTTGTCCTTGCTTTCAGGCATATTTATTAAAGCACATGGTTGGCATGGGTTGCTCAGCTCAAGACTTCAGATAGCTTATCTTCTAGCTGTAGCAACTGTCTCATTTCTGAAGACATTGGAAAGATGCAAAATTCATGATCCTTCGGACAAAGCTTCCAAGAACCAAAGGATTTCCAAGACTATCTCTAACGGCTAAATCACAACAGCCATCTTACTCCAACGGCTAGTTTTGAATACTATAAAATGATGAAGAAGCTCATGAAGAAATATATAGACAAGAGTACTCAATTCAAATCCTTCAAGAGCTCATCCTGCATTCTTCAAAGCCTTTCTGCAAAAAGCTTCAAGCTGAGAGAGTGTTTTCTTTAGAAGCTTGTGTTCTGAAGAATCGTCTTTTGGGTGACCATTGCTAATTGCTTCATCTGTTCAAAGCTCACCCAAGTAGCTTCAGCTTGGATTTAGATTGAAATTCTTTATCTCTCAATCCTGCTGGAAAGTGTTGTTCTGTGCTCATCCTGAGACAGACACACAAGCATTTCTCTTTTCTTGTTGTAATTTCTGCAAAGTTCTATCTGCTTTCCTACCCCCCTGTGAAGGGAAGGCCTGTTAAAAGGCAGTTTAGTTTGCCCCTGATTAGGAAGACTTGCTGTGGAGCAAGGGGTGTTGTAATTCCCTCTCAAGGGTGAGAGAAGGCCAAGTTGATTGGCAGCTTAGTGAAATCTCAAGTGGTTAGCTTGAGGACTGGATGTAGGACTTCCATGTGGGAAGGGCCGAACCAGGATAAAATCTTCTGTGCAATTTTCTGTGTGATTTTTTCCGCCAAGTTCACACTTGAATCACACACACCTCACTAAGTGCTAACACTTCTTTTTAGTGTTGTGTTTTTTCAGAAGAAAGATTTTGAAAAGGTAAAAGTCCTATTCACCCCCCCCCCTCTAGGACTGTGAATCTGCCATTTCGATCCAACACTCCGGGTTCAGCTTCATCCCGTAGAGTTTAAACACTTTGAAAGCTTCTGCTAAGTCCCTGACGTGGTCCTCGGCTCGTCGGCTTTTCACCAACATGTCGTCGACGTATATTTCCATGGTCTTGCCGATCTGCTTCTCGAACATCTTGTTGACTAGCCTTTGGTACGTCGCTCCTGCTTTTTCAGTCCGAATGGCATACGAGTATAACAATACAAACCTCTCTCGGTGGTGAAGGATGTCTTGTCTCGTCCTCTGGGGCAATCCTTATTTGATGATAGCCTGAGTAGGCGTCAAGGAAGCTTAGGAGCTCGTGTCCGGCAGTTGAGTCGACCAGTTGGTCGATCCGAGGTAACGAAAGCTGTCTTGGGCATGGCCTTGTTTAGGTTGGTGAAGTCGACACACATTCGCCATTTGCCATTTGCCTTCGCACTAGGACGACGTTGGCGACCCAGTTTGGGTAAAATGAATTTCTAACAGTACCTGCATGCAAATATTTTGTCAATTGGCTTTCCACTACTTTGCGTTCGGACGACAAGGGCCTCTTCTTGCCGGATGGGCCGGGCTTCGGGGTCCACGTTTAATTGGTGCTGGATAATGTTCGGGGGTCTATTCCTGGAAGGTCATCGTCGGACCAAGCGAACACGTCTCCACTTTGGCCGAGGAATGTGGCGATGTCATTTTCTAACTCTTTGAGTTCGGTCCCGATGATTAGAGGCCCGCTCTCGATCTTATTTGTTTAGTTAGTTCTGCTGGCTCGTGTTTCGAGGTGTCATAGACAGTTGGCACGTACTCAGAAACAACTGGTTCTTTTGCCTTGATCAAATTGACATAGCATAGGCGCGCCTCGGCCTGACTCCGACAACTTCCCCCCCCGCTAGGAGTTGGAAACTTTAGCTTCTGGTGGTATGTTGACGGCACCCCCCAAGCCTCCGAGCAATCCGCATCCGAAAATCGCGTTTTAGGCCGACTTCACTTTCACAATCAGGAAGTCGACCTCAACCGTACATGTCTAGGACGGGTACCAACGTCACTTTGAGCCTGATGGACCCCTCGGCGGTGAATGGCGTTCCGCTGAACCCGAAAAGAGGAGTGGCAACCGGTTTGAGCTCCGTGCTCAGGTTCGTCATCTTCAAGAAGCAGTCATAGAAGAGGACGTCAGGTGCTTCTCCGTTGTCGACGAGGATGCGGTGTACGGTGTATCCGTCGATGTTGGCATGGATGACGAGTGCGTCGTCGTGGGGGAAGCTTAGTCCAACAGCGTCTTCGGCGGAAAAGGTGATCATTTCCAACGTTGGCGTCGGCTGGCTCTACCGAGGATGACGGCCGATGCATACGCTTTTCTCTTCCTGCCGCTGTCGCCGCCACCTGCCGATCCGCCGGCGAGGATGAGGACGGCGCCTTTCCCTTCGCGTTCTCGGTCTCCTTCTGGTTCGTGATCCTTCGGTTTGCCGTCGACGACGTCCTTTCCGATTAGCCCTCGACGCAGCATCTCCGCTATCTCCATCTTCAGGCTCCTGCACTGGTCTGTCAGGTGACCAAAACCTTTATGGTACTCACAGTATAGTTCGGCCCCTCGTCCTGATGGAGGCCTCGCGATGGGTTCTGGTCGCCTGAACTTTGGTAGCTTTTTGATGACGGGGAGGATTTCTGATGGCAGTCTCCCGAATCGGGGGAGATCTCTTACACGACGATATTCATCAGGTCGTCGGTCAGTCGTCCGTCGGCTCTCCGATTCTCGGCGTCTGTCTCTGTGCATTTCTTCCCTCCTCGGCCTCTTTTCGCTCGACCCTGAGCTCGTATCCCCCTTCTCCAGAGGTCGCTTAAGTCGCCCGGCGGCTCCCAGGGTTGATTCCAGCCTGACGTACTTCTGCATCCGAGAGAGGAGGTCGGAGAGACTTACCGGCGGTTTTTTGGCGATTGATGCGACAAACGCCACGTCAGTGCACACCCTTGTGAGAATGTTAACGGCTGTTCTCAAGTCTAGGTCCACAACCTTCATTGCCTCGACCTGGAAGCGTTTAGCGTAGTCTCGAAACATCTCGTTTTCTTTCTGGGATACCAGCCACAGGTCGTCGGTGCACAACGAATGCTGCACCGTGTTGTAGAAGTGGTCGAGGAACCTCTGGCCAGGTTCGAGAAGCAGAGACCGATCGCGCGGGAGCGCCTTGAACCACTGCAATGCTGCATCATCAAGAGTGGACATGAAAGCCCTGCATTTTAGAGCGTCAGTTATGTTCAACGTTCATCATTTCCACTTGTCCTTGAAAATGGTCGAGGTGGTGAACCGGATTGGTGTCCCATTGTAGCGTCGGAACTTTTGTAACTGGAACTTTGGTGGCACCAAGGCCGACGTGATTTCTTCTGTAAACGGCGAGGAGGTGAGGAGCGTCGCCACAGACGGGGTGCGGGTGCCGAGCTGCAGAGCTTCTATTTTCTGCTCATCTCCCGCAGGTCGTCTTCCACCGTGGGTCGAATGGGGATACGCTAAAGGTGATGGGGGTGGATTCCGCCGTGAAGTGGTCGGTGAGGTCGGCCTTCGCCGCATTCCCAACGACTGCCACAGGTGTGACGGGGGGAACATGTCAGCGTGGTTGATTACTGGTGCAGGAGTTCTTACGTCTCCGGTGGTGCGTCGACATGGCTTGCCGACAGTGCAGGAGGTGCACGTTTCTGGTTGGGAGCCTCCGCATCCTCTTGATCGCCTTGAATTTGTCCTACCTGGCGGACCGAGCCTTCACCTCGTGCAGGGTGCGCCTGTTGATTTTGTTCCATCCTTATCAGGATTTGTTGAAGGTTTGCCAGGGTTTGCTCGACGCGGTCGAGCCGCGACAAGGTCGTCGAATCCTGCTCTCCCACCCCGGATGCTCCTCCAGCTACTTCTTCCGTGCATTAACATGGTTGACCTCCTCCTCCGACGTGCGAGTTGCCGCCTTCCCTTGGGTGCCATTGGGAGAAGCTTTTTGTATCGAATTCCCACAGACGGCGCAAATTGTTGCTGGAAAAATCAGCAAGGATCGTCGGCCGAGCCGAGCTGAGTGGGCCCCGAGGGATTGACGGCGTCGCCTAGTCGTCGGTGAAGAGAGTCCGACCTGCAAAAGACCCACCGAGACCCCTCGGTGGTCGGGCACTCCGACGATCAAGTCAGTGAGGGTGTAAGAGAGAATAGAGAGAGTTTTTGTGCTATGAATAGCGTACCTTCTTCTGCGGGTACCCGTGCCTTTTTATAAGGGCTTGGTCCTTAGGATAGAAAGGGTGGATGGGACGAGCCTCCGCGAGGCAAGGGCTCCATTTAGGGGACCCTCGCCAGCTGGGCACGGAGAGTCTCGCCTTGACAGCCACATGCCTAAAGCGGATATGGGCCAGCTGGGGGGTCGTGATTTAGGGACTCGTCTGTTCCTTGGGCAAGTGTGACCTGGCGCCAGCCAGGCGCGCCCGGATGTAGTGCTAGACTAAAATGGTTCTTGGCAGTGATTGGTTTGCCTTCGACGACGGCGTCGACGACCTGACTGTCGGTTCGTCGGCGTGGCTGATTATTGTCGTTTGATACGTCGGTTGATAACGATCGGTATCAGAGATAATTAGAAAGTCTTGAACCATACACCCTCTCTTGACAATTAGGTGGCCATTACATTGATATAGAGAGAGAGGTCGATCGGTGTGGGGATGGGAAAATTTTTTAAATCTTTTAAAATCTATTTTATCATGTTTTCTCATGTTTCTCATGGATGCACACGTATTGCTAATCAAAATCTCGTCGAATGCCACTTGGCAAGAGTGACGTGAGATGAATCGGCAATTCGCGCAGCGCGGGGCGTGCCAGTCACCGAAGTGACAACCAATTTGGTTTGCCTCCGAGAGTCGGAGGGCTTGAGTCTGTTGTGCGCGCCGTTTGACTTCGTCAAACGAAAGTGGAGTGTGGGGGTCCTGGACCAAAATCCCGCCGTTGCCTAAACGCAACGACGTTAATTACATCCCTCTGGGAGGGAAAACCCTTGATTAATCGCCAGAAATTAGAAAAGCCTAGTGGCCTGATACGGAGACATCCGATGAACGGTGCAAAGCGCAACTCGAAATTAAGCCGGAATGATAAACAGACACGATGCCTATTCGAGGTTGCCGGGTCTTTTAATTAGATGTGACTGAGTCTTTTTACCCATTGCCCATTCATTATTTTATTGACATGAAAAAGCATTCTCAAATCAGTCTCTTGCTCTTTTGAAAACACATTTGCTCTTTTATTGCAAAACGGGTTCTCATCGAGTCTTTTGTTCTTTTGAAAAACGTGAAAGAGTCTTTTATTTGTTTGGAAAAGTTCAATTAACAGTTTGTTCTTTTATAAAACACGAGATGGCCTTTTGTCATTTGTTACTTGAGAAATGTTCAATTTGATCTTTTGTTTTCTTTTACCATGAAAGGGTTCTTTAGTTCTTTTGAAAAACATGCAAGTGGCAAGAATGAGCCATTTGCTCCTTTGGTCCAAGAAAGGTTTTCACTTTGTTCTCTGTTTCATTTGAGACATGTAAAAAGAGGGTTGGCCTATTTGCTTATTTTTTACTCTTATCATGAAAAGATCTCTTTGGTTTAAGCTTATTCTTTTAAAACGTGTGCAACGTAGAATTCTTTGATTCGCTTATCTATTGCCCTCGCAATGGAACATTCTTTTAATCGGCTCTCTTATTCTTTTGTCTTATTTTGAAAAGGTGTGGACGTGGTTCTATTCGCGATTCGGCGCCACTCCACTAGACTTTGGAGGTTTATTTTGAAAAAGACCCTTGCCGATTCGACCCTCCTGGAGAAAATCCGGCAGCATCCTCCCCTCATCTTGGTTGATAGGGGAGAGCACGGTACACGCCACCGAAATGGAGACGATACCAAAAGAGAGGGTGTATGTCATATGGCGACATAACCCGAATGGCACATAGTACCACCCTCCAAGGCAAGCCTTTAAGGGGAAAATGGCACCATGACCACCAAACACCGGTCGGTGGGTAAAACCCATATGGGCCCACATACCCGGGTATAGATATTTCATTATCTAACCCGGGATTACAAATGGGCCTCTCTTGGGAGGAGGGCGGTTTTGGGCCAGCCATGGGCTTAATGGGCCTCCCTCCATGGGTGCTAAGCATGGGGCATGGACATCAATTGTCCAACCTTGGCTAGCATGGGAGATCAGCCCCACTCACCAAGACTCTTTATGGGCCGCTCAAATCAGTGGAAACCGCCCCCTTTAGAGGATCAAAACAGGGATCTAATGGGCCCAAATCCATGAAATACCAAGCTTTGGGCATGAACATGTTTGTTCAACCCATGGCTTGAAAGAGGGACTTGATCCCACCATGAAAACTCTTAGAGGGGACTGTTCTAACAGTGAAAATCTGCACTTTTGGGGGTTCAAAACAGAAGTTTGATGGGCCAATTCGCATGAAATGCTAAGCTTTGGGCATAGACATGGTTGTCTAACCCATTTGCTAGCAAGTGGAGACCATTTCTAAGGCAAACATACACACACTTAGGACTGTTTTAGACTGTTAGAATCTGATCTTTTGAGTGTCAAAACCGAAGGTTTGATATGTCATTTATGTAGAAAGTTAAGCTTAGAGTATGAGCATTAATTGCTCAACCCATTTGCTAACAAAGACACATGCTCCTAAGGTAGAAAACACATGCAAGGGGGCTGTTCTAGCAGTGAAAATCTCTGACTCTTAGAAGCTGAAAACAGTGAGACACCAGTCTCATTGAAGAGGCCCAAACAGTGAGGAAGCCTCCCTCTCTCGGGGGCAACCCAAGGGCCCATATAAGCTCCATAGAGGGGCGGCCCAAGCAGTGAAACCTGCACTTTTGGGGGACTCAAAACAGCAAGGAAACAACACAGTTAATGGGCAAATCCAAGGAGATAACCCACTTCCTTTGGTAGCACACAATGCACAAATGTGGGCTCCAAGAGAAGGGGCGGCCCAAGCAGCAAAGGGGGACTGTTAAGAGCAGTGAAAACCGTGAATAGCTCTCATTCTCTTGGGCAAGATAGTAGCAAACACACAAAAGAGGGGTTTACACAAAGCCTAACAAACTCCATTCTCCCCTAAACATCATTTATTGATGCATAAGGGACAATAAAGATCTCATGTGTGTCATTTGGGAAGAGAGAAATACCTCTTACCAAGAAAAGGCCCTCTCTCCCGTGACATGCCACAAGGTGAAACACAAAAGACCATGTGGAGGAAAGGGGAGCATTGAATGCATGTAAGAGAATATTCACATCAACAAATGAGAAATAGACAACACATAGAAGTGATGTGCATTGACATGAGGGGGAAAGAAGTACAAGGAAAAGAAAAAAAAAACTTAAAGAAGTGGAGGGGAAGAACCCATCGCCTCCTCCTTCCTTCTTCTCTCTTTCCTATTCAAGAGACAAGACTACACATGGAAAAGGGAGCCCCATCTTCTCTCTTTCTCTCTTTCTCTTCTTTCCCTCACCTTTTTTTTCTCTTCTTAGCTTCTCCTCTTGCAGGTTGCTCACGGGAGGGAAACTTGGGGAGGAGAAGAGCTCAGCAGCAGCAGCAGATGGCGTGGGAAGGAGAGAGCTCTCTTCGCCCCTCCAAAACCTCCTCTTCAGCCCCTTCTCCTCAGATCTGTCCCGTAGGAGCCCCTTTTGCCTCTCCAAGAGGCTTCTAGAAACCCCCAAAATGGCCCCCTTTTGAATCTCTTTTTTGGCCTCTTCCAAGCTTCTAGAAAACCCACCAAAAGTAGGCCCTTTCACCTCTTACAAATGCTTTTTACTTTTTCCATTTTAGGCAACACCTTTTGGGAGGTGTTGCATTTGCTTAATCTCACCCCCTTGCATGGGGTGAGATGGGCTTGGGCCAATGGAAGTCTTGGGCTTTAGTAGATGGGCCTTGCAAGTGGACCATTCAAATGGCTATCTCTATGTTATGTAGAAGAGTTGGGCCGGCCATGAATGGACCCATTATAAATTTTAAGTGTCCACAAATGCCCCCCACCCGCGGGTGGTGCGAGAGGACACGCAAAGCGACATCCGCGGGTGCACTGTAGTTCGCTCGACTATTTATACTGACACAAGCAGGTCTGATAGTCCATTCGGGGTCCTTTGCTTCTATTTAATGATGTTACCCGTGGGTGACGAACGCATGCCTCTCTTGATGGGCAATTGAGGACCCTTTTCTTTTTCATTTTCTCTCTTGTACGGGGCCAAGGTGATTCGGCAGGGTTTGCTCGGCTGGCTGGGGGATGTCGATTCGGCGACCCTGCCGCTCGATTCGGCGGGACTTCGCGAGTCTGCTCTTCACGGGCATAGCATGTACATCTTTTTCGAACTATGTTGTTTTCTGCTCCATCCTTGCTTGGCCTCTTATCTCTTCTTCTTTTCTTTAGACCCCTCACGGGTTGATAGTCTTGAGGTGATGGCCGCGATTTGGCGGCACACTCCCACGAATCGGCACATGGCTCTCACAAGTCGATGGAGCATGGAATGGTAAGCTGATTGATGATGCAGTTGACGAATCAATATGAAGCTCCCCGAGTCGGTAGGCTCAAAGTGGTAGCCGCGATTCGGCGTGGCCCACGCTAGTCAGCAGGGGCTCGCGAGTCGCGAGTTGATAAATAGACCCGACGGGGTAATGAAGACCATTGAATTGACGACCTGCTCAAGATCTTGTGGCCTTCATGAGTCGGCCAACCATTGTGTCAATTGAATTGCTTGGCCTATTGTATGAGCCAATGGGGCATGCTGGCCTGCCATATGATCTAGTGGCCCTTTCTAGACCCAATAAGCGACCTTGCTGGTTCCTTTCTTCTGAACCGTTACTACTGACTGGTTCCCCTGAATGTGCCACAATCTGAGCATGCAGTAGCGTTGAGGTCTTAGAGGAAGTAGACAGCTTCCACGTCGTTGATGCCGACTGTGACGACCATACTACCGCTTTTTGGATCTTGTAGCCCTCATCAGTGCCGCCTTGCTCATAGCTGGATTAACATGCTCTTGTCTTCCTCTTTGAACTTTTTGTTGTGTCTGGGTATCGACAGATTTCTTCCAGAAAACTGGTTCTATGAGTGTTGACCAACTTAGCCGTTTGTCGACGCCTGCTCCATGAGTGTGACAGATTCAATTGAAGTGTGCCATGTGTCGACACTTGCTTTTCTGATTGTCGCCCGACTCTCTCAGAAATTTCCTTTGAGGGCTTTGGAAGTTGTCGGAAATGACCTCATGTATATGACATTTCACTTCATCGCATAAGAGATAGAACTCCGACTGGCATGAAGATAAGCTTTGACTTGCAATGGCACGAAGGTGAGCTTTAACTGGTATGAAGAAGAACCTCGGCTGGCATTGGCATGAAGGCGAGCTTTGGCTGCACTGACGTGAAAATAAGCTTTGCTTGTCGTACCACTTCTGTCAGGATTTCCTTTCTAGAGACTTGAAGCCTGCTTGTCTTTGGCATGTGTCTTTGATCGATTTTTTTATTTTCACATTATTCGAATTGAGCGCCTTTCGGGTTTTCACCCAATCCGACCCCCTCTTGCTTTTGCCTACGCGCCCTTTCGGGTTTTCACGTAGCGGGGTACCCAATTTTGCCCATAGCGCCCTTTCGGGTTTTCGCCATGACCGGGTTTTAGCTCTTTTTACCCTTGTCCAGGGAAAACCTAGACAAGTCCAGCGAGGCACCTCTATTTTAAGCCTCTTGTTTTTTTTTGCTTTTTTTTTTTATACACAACCACCAATCATACCATGATGTTGGTAGACGGTGTGAGGTTATTTGGGTTGATTACAAAATGGTAACCTAGAAAACCTAAGTGCTGGCTTCAACAAGGGTTCTGAAGGTAACATCTAATGGTCAGCCAAGGCAAGAAGTCAAGGCTGAGCTTTATCTGAGTTTTGAAAGGTAATGGTATCTAAACCTAGGGTTCTAGAGAAGCATAAATGACAAAGACAACTTGACAAGAAAGTGCCTTTCTAGATTTAGGGAAAGCATAACAAAAGGAAGGTTCACTTGGGGGAGCATGGATAGAACTCCCTCTTCTTGCAACTCTTTTTTTACACATTCTTTTTTTTTTAACCACATTACTGACCCAAGCGCCCTTTTGGGTTTTCACCGGAGTCAGCCCCTTCTTGCTTTTGCCCACGCGCCCTTTCGGGTTTCACGTGGTAGGTTTCCCAATTTTGCCCACGACGCCCTTTCGGGTTTTCATCGTGGCCGGGTTTTTCTTGTCCTTTTTACCCCTACTCGGCAGTGAAACCAAAGTAGGTCCGACGGGCATCTCTATTTTTAGCCCTTTCATTCATTCATTTTTTTTAACACGAGTGTCAGGTTGTTGACACCTCTTCATCATGACCTGGGACTACTCCATTGGCCTAGTTTTATCTTCAAGTGACACCAGTTGTATCGGCGCCGTCGGCTTCAGGACCCACGAACGACTTCGTCGGTCTGGTTTCATCATCAGTCGTGTCGACATCATCAGCTTCAAGACCTACGATGACTTCGTCGACCTGGTTTCATATTCTTGAGACGTCGGTCATGTTGACGTCGACAGCTTCAAGACCCACGAATGACTTCGTTGGTCTGGTTTCATATTCAGGTGACGCCGTTTATGTTGACGTTGACAACTTCAAGACCTACGGGAAACTCCGTCGGCCTGGTTTCATCATCAGGTGACGTCGTTTATGTTGACGCCATCAGCTTCAAGACCTACGGGAAACTCCGTCGGCCTAGTTTCATCATCTGGGGACGTCGGTTATGTGGATGCCATCAGCTTCAAGACCCACGAATGACTTCGTTGGCCTGGTTTCATCATCTGGGGACGTCGATTATGTTGACGTCGACAGCTTCAAGACCCACGAATGACTTCGTTGGGTCCAGATGGAGGTGATGCGCCATCACTTCCAGGGAGATGTCGGGCAGTTCTTCATCCGACCATGCGAACACATCTAGGTTGGCCAGCAGGAAAGCCTTGTAGCGCTGCTGCTCGGCTTCCAGCAACAATGCTCCAATGTAAATGACGTGTTTGGGGTCGTCATCCACCCGAACAGGAAGGAGGTCCTCAGCAGGGGTTCCACGGCTAGTGGAGGGTTGAGTTGGCATTGTAGCTTCCGTGTCTGCGGGCTATTTGTCCTCCAGGGAGAGGACATAACAACGTCGCGATTCACGCTGACTGCCGAGCACCTCGCCGATGCCACACGGAGTGGGAAACTTCATTTTTTGATGAAGGGATGATGGTACAGCCTTGATGTTGCCGATTAGACCTCTGCCGAGGATAGCGTTGTATCCGGGCATGCTCCGAATAACCAAGAAATCCACCATCTTGGTTATATTCTTTGAGGGCGTGCCAAGTGTGACGGGGAGGTGCGCACGTCCCATGGGTCGTACCGAAACCCCAGAGAAACCGAACAGAGGTGATTCTACTGGAGCGAGCTGATCGGTTTTCAGACCCATGAGGAGGAAGCAGTCATAGGCCAACACTTCAGGTGCACTTCCATTATCAATCAGAATCCGGCGCACATTACAATGGTTGATGGTGGCCGAAACGACCAGTGAATCAGTGTGTGGAGTAGCAACTCCTACAAGGTCTTCGTACGAGAAGGTTATAACTCTTCGGACTGCGTGCGTGGATTTTGAGGATAAGGGGCGGGACGAAAGGCCGGGGCACTGTCCCTAGCGTGCACTCTCCGAGCATAGTCGCGTCGGCTTTGATTGCCTTCTCCGCCCGCATCAAAGCCTCCCGCGACGACGTTGATCTTCTGCCCAATGGGCTCGTTGTTGATCGGCTGGTCGGGAATCCACTCTCGGGGTCTTGGGTAGTTTTCATTATGGCGCACGTAGCGTCCGAGGTAGCTGCGCTTGATGAGGGACTCAATCTCATCCTTGAGCTGGCGGCATTCGGAGGTGTCGTGGCCGTGGTCGCGGTGGAAGCGACAATACTTCTCTTGGTTGCGCCTTCGGGGGTCAGAGCACATCCTTGGTGGCCACCGAACATAGGGCTCGTCCCGGATTTCTGCTAGGTTCTGTTCAGGTGCCACCGTGAGCGTAAAGGGGCACGGTCGGTGCGGTGAGTCCCCGTTGCGCCGCCCTTTCTTCCGATCACGGTCGGAACCGTTGTCGGAAGGCCTCTTCTTGTCCGATGATTCTCCCTACTCTGCTCGGCCAGAAGTCAGGCTCTCCTCGCACGCGGCATGGCGTTGTGCAGTAGAGAGTAGCTCGGCAAGGGTGGACGGCTGCTGTACTCCCAGCGTCCTCTGCAGGAAACCATCACGAGTGCCCTGGATGAGGGCACTGGTGGCTAATGGGACATTGAGGCGTGGGATGTGGAGCGCCTCAGTCTGGAACCTCTTGACATAGTCCTAGAGTGTTTCTCCCTTCTTCTGCCGAACAGCGAGAAGGGAGGCCGCGGTGCGCGGTTGCGACCTTCCACCTAGGAGGTTGTCCCGAAAGGACTTCTTCAACTGGTGGAAGGAAGAGATGGAACCTGCAGGGAGGGCTTCGAACTAAGACCGAGCAGTTTCCTTCAAGGTGGCCGGGAAGGCCCGGCATTTGGCCGCATCAGATGCCCCATGGAACACCATATGCAACTCAAACCTATGGATGTGATCCGCGGGGTCGGAGGTGCCGTCGTATGGCGCGATGGTGGGCAGAGGGAGCTTGGGAGAGACCCGAGCCTCCAGGATCTCCACAATGAACGGGGAGCAAAAGTTCAGGTCCTCTTCGGCCGGAGCTTTGCCCTCTTCCCACTGGACCATTGCGTCCACACGACGTTCCAGGTTGACCACGCGGCGCAGGCGCTTGGCCAACTCCTGTTCGGAGTGGGCCGAATTTGCACGCCCGGTCCTGTGGGAGTTGGCTCCCACGACCGAGCGCGGCGGGCACGGGGCCGCCGTGGAGCGACGGTGTGAACGACCGCGGCGCTCCAGTGCTCATTCATCAGACGGGGTGCGGCGCGACCTCCGCGGTGAATCCGCATGCTGTCCCTGAAGCGCAGGAGGGGTGTGAGATCGGCGGTGAGACGACTCCGCCTGAAGTTCCTGCAGCAGGGAGGCCGCCGGGGCCGGCTGCCTAGCCAACTGAGTCTGAAGACCTAGGCATATGCCCCCGGAGTTCTGCTACCTCCTGGGCAGTTGCAGGCACGACGACAGCGGGCGCAGGGACGTCACCGGTCGCAACAGCAGGGGCTACAGCGACGTCGACGGGGGGGGGCACGCTGACGGGAGTCCGCTCGCGACTGGAGGGACCTCGTCATACGGCTTCCCATGTTATGGTACGAAGATCGTCCGCGAGCCATGGCTGTTGTCGATTCCCACAGACAGCGCCAAAAGTGTGGAGGTATTTCCCTGTTTGGGCTGGAACCAAACGGGCCTACACTTGGAGACAGGGAAGATGATCGTCGGTAACAGACGAATGCCTGCAAAACCAGAACGGGATCAGGGGAGCCTGGTTGAAGAACAGGGAAGAACCCTTCAATGCCTAAGTTAGAGATGGACTCAAAGGCTTGGAAGAGGAAGGTTCAGAGTGTGTAACGCGCTAGAGCGAGTCTGCCTAGGAGAGGTTGCGTACCTTTGCATGGAGATCACCTAGACTTTTTATAGGCGAAGGCATCAAAGAGGTGAAGCAGTACATCCCCCAACGGTTATCGAAAAGGGCGTGTCGGTTGGTGTTTTTGGCGGGGAGTTACGCATTGAGGCGTCCGTTGAGGGATCCGGCGGGTAACACACAACTTGATCGTGGGGTACGCGCCCCGTCGTGGGGGGGGGGGGACGCTGACGGGAGTCCGCTCGCGACTGGAGGGACCTCGTCATACGGCTTCCCATGTTATGGTATGAAGATCGTCCGCGAGCCATGGCTGTCGTCGATTCCCACAGACAGCGCCAAAAGTGTGGAGGTATTTCCCTGTTTAGGCTGGAACCAAACGGACCTACACTTGGAGACAGGGAAGATGATTGCCGGTAACAGACGAATGGCTACAAAACCAGAACGGGATCAGGGGAGCCCGGTTGAAGAACCGGGAAGAACCCTCTGATGCCTAAGTTAGAGATGGACTCAAAGGCTTGGAAGAGGAAGGTTCAGAGTGTGTAATGCGCTAGAGCGAGTCTGCCTAGGAGAGGTTGCGTACCTTTGCATGGAGATCACCTAGACTTTTTATAGGCGAAGGCATCAAAGAGGTGAAGCGGTACATCCCCCAACGGTTACCGAAAAGGGCGTGTTGGTTGGTGTTTTTGGCGGAGAGTTACGCATTGAGGCTTCCGTTAAGGGATCCGGCGGGTAACACACCACTTGATCGTGGGGCGCGCGCCCCGTCGTGGGCGTAACCGTCGCTAATTGGCGACGGACTTGGCTGCTCCTCTTGTCCGGGAGGTACCGAGCAGGGGGGCTGTTCGGTAGCTGGACCGCCTGCTCGGTGCTTGGCGGCGTAGAGTTGACGAAGCTAAGACATGCTTCGAGCCAATGCTGTTCGGCAGGAGGTTCCTGGGCCAAACAGATTACAGGGTGTCCGGAGACTACCTTTATGACCTGAAGATGTCCTGCGCGGGGCTCCTGCTCGGGGTCCGCAGGCTGCGTTCGAGGACGCGTGGCGCCTGGCGAGGACGCCGCGTGCGAGGAGTGCCGTATAGGACTGCATTGGGCCATGATGGACCCTATGGACCTGGGTGGCTAGAAATAGCCACCACACCATTAATGTCGCAACATGGCACCTTAACTAATAAGAGGCATACATCTTTATGAACTCTAACAGTACTTTATTACAAACAGGACTTTTTTTTTGAAATTTTATTTTTAAAAATCAACATACATGAATTACAAATATTTTATTCGCCACGTATAAATGCTTGTTTCCTTAAATTTGGCTCAACCCCAGCCGTCCGCGTGCGAGAATGGATACTTTTGAAGTCTACAGGTACAGCAACATGCAGTAGCTGCTACGTACCCACCCTTATGATGGTGGGTTCGTGAGCATCCTCTATACATCGCACATCCTGGGCCGCCACAGCGGGTCCTGGCCTACGCACGCAGCCGCGACGGTGACGAGCCGGTGCACCTCCACCGGAAGCTGCAGTCCCGCCGCCGGTGGCGGTGGGCCCCGTTGTTTGAGCAAGCCGTCCACCACCACCATCCCTTGGCCGCTCGAGGAGGAGGAGGAGATGAGCAAGGGCAGGGAGTAGATGAGCTCGGCCGGGTGTCTCCCCATCAAGACCGCCAGCGCTAGAACCCCAAACGCGTAGATCGCACTTCTCTGTCACCTTCTTCGTGTAGGCAAACTCTGCAGCGGAATGCCAAGAAACAAAGCATCACTTGGTTGTCGTCGTCATGACTCACGATGGAGACCATTCACATCTCACACAGTTACAACTTGCAACGACGCAGAAGACCTCA
Organism: Colocasia esculenta; assembly: GCA_014218235.1. Taxonomy (NCBI): domain Eukaryota; kingdom Viridiplantae; phylum Streptophyta; class Magnoliopsida; order Alismatales; family Araceae; genus Colocasia; species Colocasia esculenta. The sequence continues at coordinate 110,271,519 of CM024759.1, read as the reverse complement.
CCCAAAAATATATAATTAAGGTACAGTTGCGAATGCACATGACTTAGTCCAAGGTATAAGATGATGACCCTCAGTTATTGCAAAGAAAGCTACATATATAATTATAAATTTACAGATTTTTCATATTTACTTTATGACAAAAGTTATTAAAACAAAATAAAAATTAAGAACCAAACATGCTATACAGTCAATGATCTCAAACTCAGGAAATTTTTCTTAAGAACGGATGGAAATCTCTTGACAAAAACACAATAACTCACGTTCGAGATGATTTCATGCCCGCCAATGAGCTTTCTACAGGATCAGCCCTGCTTCTGGCTATCTAATAATACAGCGGATCTCTCAACATTTCTCTCCTCTCCTGTAGGAAACACAGTAGTATTTCCTTTCCTTCAAGACCCTAAAAAATAAAGCAACATAACCGGCAGCCATATATGTATAAATATATTTAGCCACTTTAGTGATTTCTGCTATAGAGTCCTTGAGTTCCTAAAGTAGATGAGCACGTACGAGTTCAATGACGGTTCTCTACTTATTTTATGATAGACACCAAACTGTGTAGGAAGTTAGTTTTTCTCAGCACACATATGGCATTCCTTAATTTCTTAAGAAATCTTCACTCAATTTAAACTCTCTTTTTTTCAATGTTTTTATTAGAATACTAATCTATTATATCATCTAAACTCTTAACAACTGTTCAGCTGGTTGTGTCTTTCGTATTTGTTCTGGAAACAAATGCACAGCGCATACAAATTTTTTCGTCTACTCCTACGATTTTGGGGTTTTGGGTTGTAGGTATAACTTATTTTTCTAGTAGTGCTCGTCTCCACTGATGTCCACACCTTTCCAAGGCGAAGTGATCAAGTTTTCTTTTCGTTCGGGTATTAATTAGTTTTGAAATTTTGTTTGAAAATATCACGTTAGAAAAAAATATCTTGTCACTTGCCACATGAAAAGAAGATTTGGACATTAGTGAAAAGATGAGAGTGAAGAGGTGGTCCGCTAGCTGTCATAGTTTTGCATTCCCTTCTATTCACACTTCCACTACAAATTAATAGGCTCCATCGATCACATGGCAGACATCTGGTTCAATCCATGTGAACATGCATGTTTTTGGACCCTTTCGTCCCCACTTCACCAATGTTCTTTAATCAATATTCTTCTCCCTTACAATATTCAGAGGGGCCGCCGTGCATAGAACCCCCTTAAATATGCATGGAGGGACCTAACCTATGTTCAGTGGGATCACATAATTTTATTGGATTTTTAAAATTTTATTAAAATTTTATTTTTTATTAAATTAGTATTAGTTGAAATTTTTTAAAAAGAAATGATCTAACTAAATTACAAATAAAGTTTATGGACACATGTTTAATTTTAGAGAGACTCTACTAAATAAAGTTTTTAAATCCTTACAATCCCTAAATCCTAAGGTTTAAAACAAGCACATGTTGGTCTGACGTACTCAACAGCTCTCCTCATTGGAAAAGAGAATTTTCACGTATATATATGCCTTTATAATTAAACTAGCTAGTGTATATATACCGAAATTAGTTGCTTTCATTTAGTCTTACACGTGATATCATTTAATTTTGCGGTCACAGTGGTAGATTCCCGACGGCATGCATTGAGGTAATTAATTGATTTATTGCATGCTTAAGAGCTCAACAGGGATGTTATCCAAAGGATTAATTTCTGACCTGCTCTTCTTAGATATTTTGTCTCTCGTCTAGGTCGATAAGGGTTTTTGACGGCCACTACTTCGACAGCTTGTTCATATAGGCTATTGAAGTATTTGCTGGACTGCGTTTGAGATCTCTATAAATTGGGTTCCATGTACGTTACCCGGCCTCCTCACAAAAGAAGATGGCGTCTCAATACACTACTCTCCCTTTGTTTGTTGCTCTTCTCGTCCCCTTTTTTCTTTCCTCATGTCTCCAATGCCATGGTTTAGGCTCTTCTGATGCCGAGGAAACAACAAAGGTGCGCCTCTCTCTCTCTCTCTCTCTGATAAATTAATAGTGCATGAGATACGGGATTTTTCAGCTGTACGTAATTTACATGGGGGAGAAGCAACACGACGATCCTGATTTGGTCACAGCAATACACCACGAGGCACTCTCTACAGTGCTGGGGAGGTGAGCAACATCGATCACGCGCTCATCTTTGTTAACGTTATTCTTCCTAAACCATGATACGCGTCTTCAAGTGTCCGCGCGCGGATCTCTTTCTCATTTGCCTTTGAACATCGAGAGATCTTTCAGCAAGGATGCAGCTCTGGAATCCATGGTCTACAGCTATCGGCATGGCTTTTCTGGGTTCGCCGCCAGGCTAACACATGCCCAAGCAAAGCAAGTTGCAGGTATTTTTCTCACGCTACAAGTAAAACATCGGTATAAGAGAATGTTAATTTGATCACTGTGGAAGAAAGATAAACAAAATTGTGCATTTATGATCTTTTTGAGCACATTATGAGGAGGAAGAACTCTGATGTACGCGTAAAGAGAAGTTGTGGAAGGCCGAAACGAAGAGACTAAAGCATGAGTATATACGAGATCGGGAAGAGGGTTATAATACGTCGTACCCACCTAATTAAGTGACGAATATTGTCTTCATCTTTAAAGAAAAATAAATGCTTACCTCTCGGAACGGGTTACTCCCGTCTGGGGAGGTCGGGAGAGTTGTTTTGGACATGAATTATTTCTCTTAAAAAAATATATGAAGTATAGTTGGGGGGGCGCCTTTGTGTTTTGGAGCCATCTCGGACGCTAAACATTTCTCTTAAAAAAATGTTATTCCAAAGAATTAATTACATCTTGAACTCGTCTTCGCAGTAAGTTATCCCCTTTGAAAACATCCACTTAATTGTACATGCATGAATAGTTAAACGAAATGAGTGAACACTAGTTATAGTCTCTCCCTTTCAGTCATTGATCAAATGTGTTAATACTGTTCTTAAACAAAGATATGGACATTGAAGAAGAGATTAATTAATCTTTGATGTTTTTTCTTCTTCGCTTTTCCTCCGGTCTTAGGTATGCACATGTGATCAAATTGCTGTAATTAGGATCACTGGGCCGGATAGGGGAGACTTAATTTGTCTATTTTGGTTTCTAATTATGGCCCGAATTCAAAACATGCAGTCAATATCTTGTTGTCTCCCCAATTACGAATGTTTATAATTTGATGCAAACCTAAAAATTGAATCTGATCAATCGAATTAGTTAATTCGATTCGATTAGGATTGAAGTTTGGTTCAATTTAGTTTCACAAATTGTGAAACTATATCGAATTGTATTAATGTAATTATATTAATATTTATATAATATATATATTATGAGTATTACAAAAGTAATTATATGGTTAAATTTATATAAATAGGTATAATTTTAATTTTATTCTTATTTTTAATTTATAATTATTATAAATTTAGTCATATTTAATTAAATATAAATTTTCAGTTTGAATTGAAATAATTTGAATTCGATTTGTTTCAAGTTAATTAAAAATAAGTTAACCCGGATCGAAACGAATTGATGAACACCCCTATCTCAACACAAATGTTTAGATAAACTAATGCAAGCGAGATTAGTTAATATGGGATTCTGCGAGAGGGACGACAATTGAGAAAAGGAAAAAATCGGGCATTATCGTGATACAAATGGAACACCTCTGATGTCAAATTACTATAAAGAAAAATATTCTTGTCAACAATGAATAGATCTTCCTAATCCAAAACAAATGAAGAAAAAAAATGAAAGTCGATCGATCCAGGCATCTCTACATTCTGAACATGCAATCAAACGTGTACTCAATGCTTTAAACGATTAATGTTGGCAATTAAGGCCTTATCAGATAAGTCCTAGGAAGATAAGGTAGAGTAATCGAGTTTAGCAGTATTTTTACTTTAACGTAAAAGTAAGATAACTCCTGATAACCCATATAAAGTGAGATAAATTTAACACTTTAATCAATTAAGTTAAGAGAGGTTAACAACCCCTACACCCACTTAATTATAGTAGGATAAGGTGCCTGGACTTCCAAATTAATTTTGGGTTGGGCAAATATTAATGCCCAGTCGCCATCTAGCTTGCCCGGCCGGCGCAAAGAGGGAGGGTAGGGCCCGCACCCCACCCGAGCCCTTGTCTTGGCAAAGCCGGCCGGCGGCCGGGCAGCAAGTTGCTGCCTTTTTTTGGTTTACGCTGCTAACTCCTCTTTACCAGGACTTACCTACTTACTGAACAGACCCACCTAAATTAGAACAGGTCATATTATAACATATAATATAATATATGTTTATATATTTATATACTAAACTAAACAATGCATGCATGCAGGACTACCTGGAGTGCTCAACGTGACGCCAAGCCGACTTGTCAAGGCGACTACCACTCGCAGCTGGGACTTCCTTGGCTTAAGCCTTAACAATAATCCTCAATCCAAGCTGCTTCACAAGGCCAAGATGGGTGAAGGGATCATCGTCGGCGTGGTCGATTCTGGTAAGAATACCATCTTCCTCCATGTTCGTGATCAAATGCTAGCTTCCTTGCTTTTTTTCCTTTTTTTTTTTCTTAAGTATATGCGGATGATGGCATGGTGATGATGGTTCTCTCAGGCATATGGCCCGAGTCGAAAAGCTTCGGCGACGAGGGTTTCGGCCCCGTACCCTCACGGTGGAAGGGGACATGTCAGCCCGGTCAGCTCTTCAATGCCTCCAGTTGCAATCGGAAGTTGATCGGCGCACGTTGGTACTCGAAGACCATCCCCCCGGAGCAGCTCAAGGCAGAGTACCTATCACCCCGTGACGCGAACGACCATGGCACGCACACAGCGTCCACCATTGCCGGCAACGTGGTGCGAGGTGCCAACTTCCAAGGGCTTGGCGCCGGACGGGCACGAGGGGGAGCCCCCCGTGCAAGGCTGGCTGTGTACAAGGCGCTATGGGGTGCTGCGCCTGCAGAGGCAAGTGGGGACGACGCCACGGTGGTGAAGGCCATTGACGATGCCATACGTGACGGCGTAGATGTCCTGTCCCTGTCTATCGGCGCTAGCCCCGGTTCTGCCAGCAGCGCACACGAGTCTTGGGCAACGTTGCATGCTGTGCAGAAGGGGATCACGGTTGTGTACTCAGCCGGGAATGATGGGCCGGCGCCGGAGTCGATGGAGGACCACTTTCCATGGACAATCACGGTGGCAGCCAGCACCACGGACCGCATCTTCCCCACTGCCATCACTCTCGGAGGCAATCGCACCATTGTGGTAAGGACTACCCAGCTCCGTGTGTATTCTATAACATATTGTTTCTTGCAGAGAAAACCACGCACCGGCTCCCTTTGTTTATTGCACAGTCGCATGCATGCTTGATCACACATGAGATAGACCGAGGAATTTTTTTGATCTGTACTTTAGATCATTAAGGCATCGTGGAAGTGCTTAAGACCGAGGAATTTTTTACTCTGGGTCATGCTTATTTTTTCACCCTAAATATGCTGTCTGTATATATATGTCTCACTACGCATCTTGTTTGAGACTCCTGCTAAATTCTCATCCCAATTGGCTTCACACTACTTCTGGTACTTAATTCACGATTATATAAGTAGGTGAGACATACGACGCTGCATGCACTTGCGTCCATCTTTCTCTGCTAGGAATGCCATGATCCTCTCAGATGTAAGAATCTATGCGTGTTCCCAACCAAAAAGAATTAAATTCTAGTCAAGGGTACATGATGAAAAGGAAGCAAATTAACAAACATATATCTAAACGATACATAACATGATTAATTTTCCACCAACATATTTCTTTATATTCTAGGAATGATTTAGTGGTTAATTAATATACTTCATGTTCATCCAAGTGATCAATTTTTCAAACTCTAAAAGGGGCCATGTTAAAAAAGAATTTGAATAAAGGTCATAGGAGCTAGGTTTATGATATATATAGTTATTTCCTACCAATTAATTAGCTGAATTTTATCTTTGGTCTGCTGCAGGGACAAGCAATATACTGGAGGACGACCAAAAAGGGGGACAACGGATTCAAAGAACTATATTACGACACTGACGACACAAGGTATATGCTTAATTTGGCCGTGTCTCAAAGTTGAAACCCTGTAACTTCTTTTATTCACTTTGCATGTGCATGCAGCTGCAATTCTCCAAACGCCACCCTTGTTACTGGAACCATCGTCATCTGCGACACGGGCGATCATGACCCAAACAAGCAGTGTAGCATAGCAGGGGAGAATGTGATTCAAGCCGGAGGCGTTGGCATGATCTTCGTACGATACACAACCAATATACCTGTCCAATGCACGGATTTCCCATGTGCTGTGGTGGATTTGGAGAGCAGACAGCAGATCATTGAACACGTAATTCGTACAGGGTAATTTTCCTGCTGGATGCAGATGCAAATTAAGACATATAGAGAAGCCATGTAGATAAGATAATTGGCTCTAAATTAAAATGATGTTAAGAAGCAGAATCTATGAACTGAAGGCTTCTACTTAAGCCCAGTAAATACACTAGTAGACAACTTTACAAGAGCAACTCTAGCTAGCTGCTTAATTAATTTTGTTTCTTTTCCTTCGAGGGATAACATACTAACAAATGTTAGGGTTTGGCTTTGCAGCGATCTAAGAGCTAAGATAAGCCTCACAAGGACTGCACTAAGTGATGGTTTTAGCCCACGAGTAGCAGCTTTCTCGTCAAGGGGGCCTAGTGCAGTCGTCCCTTCGGTGCTCAAGGTAAACCATGTCCTTGTCTGAGGTTTCATCGTTTTCCCAAGTGATATGGTTGCTATCTATTGAACCACAATATTTTTGTAACAGTCTCATTACACACCCCCAAGAGGTGGTGTGCAACAAACTTAGCCCCCTATATATTAAGGGGGCTGAGGTCACTTCTAGAATTGTGTCCACTTCCAATGAAGATATGGGTTTGATGCACATCCCTCTTTGAGATGTGCATCAAGACCAACTCTTTTGTAATGAGATGAGAGAAATGCTTTAAAGCCTACGTGGCGCCTGACTATATGCCAGTAGACCATGTCAACTTTCTACTCGAGCGCCCTTGGTAGAAAGCATTTCTCATTATACGAACTCTAGTTTACTTGCACAATTACCATTTCTTAATTTGTGGTTTGAAGTTTAATTTACTGTTAGCGACCTTTCAAATATTCATAGAATTTTGCTCAGTGATCTGTAACGTGGCGATTATACATACGTAAATTAAGATCATAATTACGTATGCGACAAGATAACCTAGATTGGATGGATATTAATTTGTGGCCGGCTCATTTGACAAGCAAAATCTTATGCCGAAAGGCAAGATATAAGGGTAGAAAGATAGTCGAATGAAATCTCAGTTTTATGTTGTGTTATTCCCTGAAATATGCTGCACTGAAGTGACCGAGTTGAAAAATCAAGTTCTCTTATACCTTGACACCAGTCTCGTTGTGTTTATACTCAGCATGTTCTAAAGTTCACATAAAGCATATGAAGAGTACACTTTACTGACTTGATCAGGGGATCTGACCAATTAAAACTCTTTACCTCACGAGAACAGCCAGATGTAGCTGCACCTGGGGTTGGCATCTTGGCAGCAGCAAAGGATTCATATGTCTTCAAGGATGGGACATCAATGGCAGCTCCCCATGTGTCTGGTGTTGTCGCACTGCTCAAATGCTTGCATCCAACCTGGTCTCCAGCCGCAATCAAATCAGCCATAGTCACAACTGGTATATATGTGATTTCTTCACTCCCACTATGTTATAATTTCTGTTAACTAGTAAATTAACTAGTTACTTATTCACATTGATGCTTTTATTTGCCTGAAGCTTCAACTGTGGACAAATATGGCTTGCCCATCTTAGCAGAGGGAGTTCCTCGTAAGTATGCTGACCCCTTCGACTATGGAGGTGGCAACATCAATCCAGAAAATGCTGCAGATCCAGGGCTCATCTATGACATTAATCCAAAACATTATGAGGAATTTAAGTGTATGTGGATTGAGAACAGTGCATGCCGGGCTACAGTACTGCAACCTTTGTATCATCTAAATCTCCCATCGATTTCTATCCCCTATCTCAAAACAAGCGTTACAGTTTCCAGGAGTGTTACAAATGTGGGGGCCTCAGACAGCACATATAAGGTCATTGTTGAGCCTCCTCCGGGCATTAACATGGAAGTGGTGCCATCAACTCTTGAATTCAGTGCCAAGACTAGGGTTCAAACCTTCAAGATCAAGTTCACAAGTGTTCGTAGGATGCAAGGAGTGTACACCTTTGGGAGCCTGACATGGGCGGATGGAGTGCACAAGGTGCGGATTCCCATTGCCGTTCGAGCTGTGATTCAAGAGCTGTACGCAAATGTACAATGATACCTTAGTGCAATTCTGAGAAAAGAAGATCAAACGAACTCCATGTATCAGAATAATTGAAACAGAAATATGTGAGTAGACCCTACTAGCATGCATGTTTGCTGGCAAAAGAAGCTTCTCATCTTGGTTTCTATATATAGTTCTCTTTCCTCTTTCTAGTAGTAGTGTTCATTAATCCTGTGTGATCAATGTGGCTGAACTGACACTTGGCCTATTTGATAGCACTTATTAAACATCTCATGTCTGAAGGGATCAGATTTTGAAAATTCAGATTGTTTGATAAATTATTGTAATAAATGTCTACAGATCTATCTACTATCTTAAAATACCTCTTAAAAAAAAGTGAAGGGAAGACCACTTTTCTTTTTTCAGATCTCGTCGAGTTGCCGCTCTTTTCCTCTCCCACGCCCCTCATGCACAGCTAGCCCTTGGAGATCTCCGAAGAGGATGGCGAGGAGATAGCGGCGGCGGCAGAGGCGGATCCACGCAACCTGTTAAGTTTTATTAAAATGGCCCATGTAAAATGAGGTGCGAACGTGCAAAACCCACCGCGTGAAAAAGATTTGTTGGCAGCGGCTTTTTTTGGCAGGGGCGAACCGCGAACCGGATCCTCCGGTTTTTAATAGAAAAATTGAACCTAACTTTTTTAAAGAAACAACCACCTAAATATTTTAACCCTAATAGACATCTCTCCCTAAACGCCTGCTGCGCCTCCCTGTGCTCATAGTCATAGCCGCCTTTCTTATTTGTTTTTTTTTTTCCTGAAACTTTGGTCACCCAGTTACGACTTACGAGTAGACTTCACCACTTCGGGTCACTTCCTGTACTCCAGCTAATCCATCCCCTTCGTGTGATCGGCTATTTCAATTTAGTCGGGGATGATATTTGAGAGGACGACAGCGAGCAGCCCATGTACGCGAACGTGAGTCTACAACTTTTTTCTATTCTTCAAATGTTACTTTTACTTGTTATTTTTATTGAATTAGAGGTCTAAAATCAAATCAGGTATTGACGTACTGCAATTTTATCACTTTTTTTAGATTTCAATCTCAAAATTTTGATTCTCTTCTTCTATCCGTGTGTTTTATATGAATTTGTATTTGTTAAGTTTAATGATAAATTTTTTATTTAATATGAGTTACTCTTATTTGCTAATTTTGAGAAAAATCTTATTTCATAGTGATTGATTATTTATCCAACAACAGTCAATGAGCAGCCAGTAGCACGTCAATACTCCTTGCGAATCTCTAACTTGTCGGTCCTTACGAGTCGACACCAAGGTAACATATCTATCTTTTAATTTTTTATATTGTGATCCAACGAACCTGTGTGGTGGTTCATTGATTATGCAAAATATTTAATTTTTTATATTGTGATCCAGCGAGCCTGGGTGGTGATTCATTTAGTATAGAAAATATTTAAATTTTTATACTGTGATCCAACGAGCCTAGGTGGTGGCTCATTTATTGTGCAAATATTTAATTTTTTATATTGTGATCCAGTGAGCCTGAGTGGTGGCTCATTGATTATGCAAATTATTTAATTTTTATATTGTGATCCAGCGAGCCTAAGTGGTGGCACATTTAGTATAGAAAATATTTAAATTTTTATACTGTGATCCAGCGAGCCTGGGTGGTGGCTCATTGATTATGTAAAATATTTAATTTTTTATACTATGATCCAGCAAGCCTAGGTGGTGGCTCATTTAGTATAGAAAATATTTAATTTTTTATACTGTGATCCAGCGAGCCTGAGTGGTGGCTCATTTATTGTGTAAAATATTTAATTCTTTATATTTATGATAAATCCGGGTGATGGCTCATCTGTTATATATAGTTTATTTTTTATAATCTATAGAATGATTTGGCAAGTTTTGATGTTGGTTCTATTTATATTTTATCTTTTAATATGTGTGGGAATGTAGATGTGGCCCCGACTAATATGTATGCATATATTTTTTACTTGTTATTTTAGATGGGAAAATCTTCTACAATCGAGTCATTTTTCAAAAAAAAGAATGTGGAAATATCATAAGTTAATGAAAACATTTCAAAAACTCCGAGAATTGAAATCAAAGATGATTTTGATATACATTCATTTGAACGAGATCCAAGATTGCGTCCACAGATTTGAGAATATCCTGTTAACCAGCGTGATGAAATTCGAAGAGCATATATAAAGTTTGGTCAGTATCGATGTGAACTTATAAAGTATCCAAAGTCTGGACATGCAAGTCATCTTCGTAGTTTTCAAGCATCATGGCTTAAGTTATTTCCATCATGGTTGGAATATTCTCTTAAGAAAGATGCAGCATTTTATTTGCCTTGCTATTTATTCCATACACAAGATGCAGCTTCTGGATCAAATGCATTTATTATTAATGGGTTCAAAAATTAGAAGAAAGTGAGAGATGGCAAGAATTGTGCTTTTTTATCTCATGTTGGAAAAGATTCTTCTCCTCATAGAAATGCTGAAAAAGCATGTGATGATCTTATGAATCAAGCTATGCATATTGACAAAAGTTTTTCTAAGTTTACAGCTCAACAATATTCACAGAGAATCAACTTAGATTAAAAGCTTCTATTGATGTAATCAGATGGCTTGCATTTCAAGGATGTGCTTTTAGAGGTCATGATGAGAGCATAACATCAAAGAATCGTGGAAATTTTCACAAATTACTAAATTTTGTATCATCATACAATGATAAAATTGCAGAAGTTTTAGAGAAAGCTCCGCAAAATGCCTCATACACATCACCAAGAGTGCAAAAAGAAATTCTACAAGTTCTATCAGTAAAATCAAAACTGATATTCGTGGAGAAATTGGTGATGCAAAATTTTGTGTGATAGTTGATGAAGCTCGAGATGAATCCAAAAAGAGCAAATGTCTGTAGTTTTGAGATTTGTTGACAAAAATGGATTTGTACGAGAGCGTTTCTTTGGACTTGTTCATGTTAAAGATACTACTGCATTGACATTGAAAGAAGAATTATTTGTTATTCTCTCTCATTATAATCTTGATGTTCATGTTAAAGATACTACTGCATTGACATTGAAAGAAGAATTATTTGTTATTCTCTCTCATTATAATCTTGATGTTCAGAATATTCGAGGACAAAGTTATGATGGTGCAAGCAATCTGCGAGGAGAGTGGCGTGGTTTACAGGCATTAATTTCCACTATATGTCCATATGCTTATTACATTCATTGCATGGCACATCATCTAGAATTGGCATTAGTCGCTGCTTCAAAGGAGGTGATTCCTATTCATCACTTTTTTAATAAATTGACCTCCATCATCAATATTGTTGTAGCCTCATGTAAGCGTCATGATCAACTAAAAGTTGCTCAGGCTACAGATATTGCTCATTTAATTACTATCAATGAGTTTGAGACTGGAAAAGGACTTAATCAAATTGGTACATTATAGAGAGCAGGTGATACTCGTTGGAGTTCACACTTAAATTCAGTTTCCAGCTTGATAAAAATGTTTAGCGCCACATGTATACTCAATATTATTGATGATTGAGCTACATCTGCCCAACGTGGAGATGCAGATGCAGCTTATGAAGCATTATGGGGTGTTTGGGAGCAATGTTTTCAAAAAACTATTTCCATCTAAAAAATTATGTTAGATTCGTTTTTAAACCATGCCATGTTTTCATAAGCTGGGGGAGGGGGAGAGTGCCGGGGGGGCTCCAAGGCGGGGGAGCAGCGCCGGGGGGCGCCGGGGCGAGGGAGGGGGAGCAGCGCCGAGGGGGGGGGGACGGGGGGGTGGGGCGTTTCGGGGGGGAGGGGGGGGCCCGCCGAGGAGGGCAGCGCCGGGTGGGGCTGGGGGCGGGGGAGGGCTGGTGCGTGTGTAATTTAAAAAAAAAAAAGGTCATCACTTGTTTTTATTTTGAGAGAGATTTACATAGGATAAAAGTTTCACTTTAAAAAAAAATGGTAACCAAACAGGTTAAGATGTCTGATCTCTTTCTTTTTTAAATTTAAGAGAAAAAATTGTTAAAAAAGTGCATCCAAACACCCCATTAATCTCTTACGAATTTGTCTTTATTTTGCATCTGATGAAAGAAATTTTAGATATTTCTGATCAACTTTGTACGACACGAACATTGTATGAACTCATAATTCTGTCCATGTCTAAAACATTGTCTTTGCTCATCAAAAGCAAATTCCAAAAACTCATCTACTCCTTTCTCATATCTAGGATCCAAACGATCTCTAAGTTGTATCCAACTCTTATTGAGTCTTGCCATTTTTGGATGCAATAGTTCTGCATCCAAAAAAACTCATCAGCCTAAAAAATATCAAAGCAACTTAATAGTCTATAAAACAGAGAGAAAAAATTTAATTGTGAACTATTCATGTTTTTGTTTCTAAATAAACAACAAATATGTGGCGTATGGATTTTGTCAAATCCCAAAGTTTTGCACAAAAGACCTTTATGTTATTATCAAGGCATGGGGACACGTATTATTAGCTCCATGTTTCTACCTCAGTTTTCTCCGATCAGCTCCTCACCTCTCCCACCCACGCCTCTTCCATCGCCATTACCATTCCGGGGATTACTTCCATCTTCTGGAGCTCAAGTAGCCAATGGAACCTTGCTTTCCTCGTCAAGCCGATTTCTCCCAATTACATGTCCATCAGCATGTGGGGAACATCATAAGTGTGGGCAAACCCCACCTCTTCCATTGACATCAGCCTTCATGAAGACATAAGTCTTGCTCAAGGAATCTCCATGGGCTCCCTTTAATGTATGATGTGATGTAGCAGAGAACCTTATCTTTTGGGAGAAAGACTTGTTGCCCATCCCACCACCCGCTCCCTGTCTGTCCTTAGACACAGGGGATGAGTTTCATAGTGCATTGATAGTTGTGAAATCCATTCCATTCATGTTTGAGGCGGGTAAAGTGCAGGCGACAAGTCTTTCTCATCTTTCAAGTGGTTACTTTGCTATCTGCTTCGTCTTTTCCCTAATACAGACAAAGTTCTTTGGGGGTTGTCTGAGGAAAAGGGTTCAAACCTTTTCGATGTCCACCATATTGGGCTAGACTGACCCTCTGATGTACACCACATGTAATATGTATAGGTCCACACGGGATTAGGGCTCATGATTGACAAGGTATCAAATAAACTAACCAAGCATCGGTACTACTCAACTCTATGAAAATCTCTGGAATACCTTGGATCATTATACAAATGATTTCACTAACATTAAATAGGTTTAAGCCACTCTAGAAGCTCTTATCTTATACATCAAACTCATAAGAACCATGCTCATGTTATCACACACAAAAATTAAAACTACACATGATATTTACTCATTAACATGCTAAAATCACGACAAATCATCAAAATAGTTGCTACACAATTAAACTCGAGAATACAGAGCTGATGTGCTATTATCACAAATAAATCGACATCATATCTCCATAGTATTTCTAAACCCTGAACATGGTACTTACCCTAATTATTTAAGAAAATGTAAACTAAAGTGGTAGAACAATACAAGCATACTAAGAATCTTAAAACAAAACCTATCGTGCTAGAAGAAAGAGAGATTATGAGAATCTAAAGAGAAGGAAAGAAACCATACCTGAATGAAGAATCACCCTAGAGGCTTTCTCCTAAGCTGCCTATCTCAAGTATCAAACAATATTTATATTTTGATCTGGGGAGGGGGAGGGGGGTCTGCCGGGGGGTGGTTCTGCTGGGGGGAGGGGAGGTGGTCGGGAGGGGGAGGGGGGTGGTGGCTGGATGGGGGAGGGGGTGGCAGGAGCAGTGGGGGCGAGGGGTGCGGTGGGGGCGAGGGGGCACCGTGGGGGCGAGGGGCCACCGGAGGGGAGGGAGCCGCTGGAGGGAAGGGGGCGGGGGAGGGAGGGGTGGGGGCGCCGGAGGCTCACCGTAGGGGGTGGGGACAGCCGCCGAAGATGAGGGCGTCGCCGGAGCCACCGCCTGCCGTCCGTCATCGGTGCGTCGCCGGAGGGAGAGGAAGGCGTCGGTGCGTCGCCAGTCTTCGGGAAGAGAGAGAGAGAGAGCGAGCGAGAGAGAGAGAAAGAGCGAGCAATATGGCGCACAGTGGTGTTTTTGGTTGGCGGGATAGGCAAAAATATGGCAGCGGCTGTATAGCCGCTGCCATATTAGTATTTAGCGGCGGCTAATCGCCGCTACCATTTCTTCTTCTTCATGTCTATCATCTTCACCTTGTGCTTCACCTTCGCCTTCATCTTCTGTTTCTTCTTGACTGTCTTCACCAGGGTCATCAGTGACATTCCTCATGAATTGTCCATTAACATTCTTGTAATTCATGAACCTCATGATGTTGGTTTCATTGTAGACCATGGAGACAGAAATATTTTCTGCTCGCTCATTGGTGAGGTCAATGCCAGCATGCTCAAACACAGCCGTAAGTTGGGCTGCATAAGGTAGAGATCTTCTTCTCTGATTCTTTACTAACTTGATCAGCGTTACCATCATCTCAGGTAAACACAGTGGTACATTGTGAAATAAGCAGTGAAAAATACATTTGTGCACTCGAGTGACTTCATCCTGAGATCCACCTTTTGGAAAAGTATAGTGGTGATCATGTGGTGAATGATCCTCTGTAGTGGTGGAAAATGATTTGCATTGATCAAAGCATGATGTGCCATCCAAGGTGCCGGATCTTTTCCCAACAAAACTTGGCACATATCACTATCATAATACTGGACATGTTCCACTAAATAACCAGCATTTCGAATCTCTAATGCATGACTAAGAACTGTATCACTCACGTGAATCTCAACTCCATTAACAGCAGTAAATAGTCTGTTGTTGCTTGTATATAAATTTGCATAGAATTGTTGAACCAAATCTGGATAATAGACTCTATGGCTAGACATGAAGTGAACCCACCCTTATGTTGCAAATAGAAGACTGAGCATGGGCTCCGTATTGTCTAGATTGTCGAAGTCCACATACCGAGGGGGCAGAATTTTCCTTTTTCTTTCAACCAACAACTCTCCAGGAGCCAAGGGAACTTGTGTAGCCGCCCCTGATCCTTCACCAACATGGCGGCGACGACTCGGGACCGAACGACGATGGCGCATCCGTGGAGGCATCGGAGATGGACAAGGGGTGAGAGAAATGAGAAGGAAAATGGAGAAGGGGTGAGGGAAATGAGAAGGAAGATGGAGAAGGGGAAGAGTTCTAGGGCAAGTAGATGAAGATGGAGAAGAGGAGAAGATGAGAAGAGTTCTAGGGTAAGAAGGGAAAGATGGAAAAGGGGGGAAGAGTTCTAGGGCAAGAAGGAGGCAATGGAGAAAGAGGGAAGAGTTCTAGGGCAAGAAAAGCACCTTGGGGGCTGGAGAGATGGAGGAGAACTTATGTGGGATGTTTCCCACCCACCCTAACATATATAGGAGGGGGTTTGGGTTGATACAAAGTGGGCCGGTCGCGACTGAACCGAACCGGACGAAATCGCGACCGGAATCGGTCGACCGATTATAATATATCGGTCGACCGACCTACCAATGCAGATTATAATTTTAGTAGTGTAAACGTCGGTCAACCGAATGTGCATCATCGGTCGACCGACCAAAAATATGGCAGCGGCTATATAGCCGCAGCCATATTCGTATTTAGCAGCTAGTGATATACGATCCACATGGTTTTTTTTGGTGCCACATGGACAAAAAATACATGTGCATGGTGCCACATGGGTAAAAAACACATGTGCATGGTGCCACATGGGCAAAATGTCCATGTGACACTTATGCACTTTGCTCAAGTGCACAAAGTCTCTCCTAGCACAAATATACATATATATTTCAAATATAAATAACATATGTATATATCAATCTCTAAACTCAAATAACTTATTATTAAAAAATATATATGTTCTAGATATGATTGATTAAAAGCTTTTTTATTTAAAATGAATAAAATAATATTTTTAAAATATATATATGTCAGCGGTTTGTAGAATCGCAGACATAACATATATATATCAGCGGTTTTTGAAGCCGCTGAAGAATATATGTCCGCGGTTAAATAAAGTCGCGGCCTTAACGCAACATTTGTCCGCAGTTAAATTTTAGCCGCTGACGTATGCTGCACTTTTATCAGCGCCTACACCTAACCGCGGACAAAAAGGTTGTATGGCAGCGGTCTATAATAGCCGCTGCCTTATATCTCTTTTGTCCTTGAATTGTCAGCCGCGGACATATATTCATTGCTAAATGTTGGTTCTCCTGTAGTGTAGGGATCCGATCGGCGTGTCGTTTTCTCCGACACGACCGGGTGGATTAAAGTGACGTGTGGGAACTGACGAAATCCAATTTGGTTCCCCAGATTGTGTTCGGCGTTGAAATGACGGATCTAAAAAACAGCCAAGTATATATCAATGGTTAAAACCTACAACCCAGGGGGGTTTAAAATCCCAAATACGGATCCGATCGGCGTGCCGTTTTCTCCGACATGACCGGGTGGGTTAAAGTGACGTGTGGGAACTGACGGAATCCAATTTGGATCCCCGGATTGTGTTCGGCGTTGAAATGACGGATCTAAAAAATAGTCAAGTATATATAAAGGGCTAAAACCTACAACCCGGGGGTCCAAAATCTCAAATAGGGATCGGATCGGCGTGCCGTTTGCTCCGACACGACCAGGTGGGTTAAAGTGACGTGTGAGAACTGACGGAATCCAATTTGGACTCCTGGTTTGAGTTGGGCGTTCAATTGATGGATCTAAAAAACACCCAAGTATATATAAAGGGTCAAAACCTACAACCCGGGGGTTCAAAATCTCAAATATGGATCGGATCGGCATGCCGTTTACTTAGACACGACCAGGTGGGTTAAAGTGACGTGTGAAAACTGACGGAATCCAATTTGGACTCCCAGGTTGGGTTGGGCGTTTAATTGACGGATTTAAAAAACACCCAAGTATATATAAAGGGTCAAAACCTACAACTCGGCGGTCCAAAATACTAAATAGGGATCGGATCGGCATGTCGATTGCTCCGACACGACCGGGTGGGTTAAAGTGACGTGTGGGAACTGACGGAATCTAATTTGAATCTCCGAATTGGGTTCGGCGTTGAAATGACGGATCTAAAAAACACTTAAGAAACGACGTATCTAAAAATTGTATCTAATTAAACTTGAGAAATAATCACATATTTTAAATTTAATTTTGAAAATAATGTATGTCTTTTAATTTTTATTAATATTTCTCATATTATATTTTTTAATATAGGATTCACCTCCGGCACCTGACGATGACGAGCAGGGACAGCAGACGATCGAGTAGATCTATCCTGATTTTTTGTATTTATTATTCTGTATGATTTTATATTTGTTGTATTTTATGATTTTATGTTGATCGTGAGTATTTTGTGAAATTTATAAATATTGTAGCAGGTTTGAAAAATCCTTTTTTATGTCAATTCTAAAAAATATATATATATTGTACATTCCGACGGATAATTAGACGTCGAAAATTTTTAATTACCGACGGATTTTACGTCGAAAATTTTTAATTACCGACGGAAAAAATCCGTCGGTAATTCCGTCTATAGTTCCGACGGATTTGTTCCGACGGAGTTTGTGTCAGTATTTACCGAAGGGATTTACTGACTAAATTTTCGAAGGATATTTCCGTCGGAGTTACCGACGGATTTCTGACGGAATTCTTGTCCGTCGGTAATTTCTGACCAATTGTTTCCGACGGATTATTTCCGACGATCTTCGGACGGAAAGCTGTCGGAAGAATTACTTTTCGACGGATTCTGTCGTCGGAACAACCGCATTTTCCTGTAGTCTCTCTCTCTCTCTCTCTCTCTCTCTCTCTCTCTCTCTCTCTCTCTCCTCTCTCTCTCTCTTCTCTCTCTCTCTCTCTCTCTCTCTCCTGCAAGGAAGAGCTAACATAGACAATAATGTGGTGGCGCCTATTAATTTCGTTTCTTCTCTGTTTCTGGTTGCCTGGCAACTCGATATGATACTCCCAAACGGAGCATATGCGTTCTTCTCCCATACCTACAAGGCACAGAAAGAGAACATGCCTCTGCTGGATAAGGTGAAAATTAAAGCCCTACGTGATCTGTAATATTTTTCCTGTTCTTGAAATGCTTGACTATAATCTGTCCGACAACAAATGTGGTTCCAAAATTTTGCAAGTACTTGTGGCAGCGGCGACCGATCACCGCCAATCCCTAGGGCAGTCGACAGAGATGCAGTAGAGAGGTTGCATCTCCCTCGGCCGCATCCCCGATTGATCACGCATTGCCACTCAGATTTCTTGCAGGCTCATCACGCTAGCTTCTCCATTCTCCCTCTCCCCCTACCCCCCCGTTCTGCTCCTGCTCTCTCCCTCAAGCTCACAGCCGTCAATGTCGGCGACGATGGCGCGACGTTGGTCATTTGAGCAGATCAGTATATTATTATGTTAACACAGTGATCTGTGTGTTAATATATGAATTCAGATGTAATATAAGTTACTTATCAAATAACTCTTAATATAAATATAATAATATTTGTTAAGTACTTATTAAATTATAGATTTAGATAATAGATAGAAAATTAGATTTCAGATTTTTTAAATAAATGTTATCAAACACCACCTTATTCTGCCATATAAGTAAATAGATTGAAAACCCAAAACTCTAGAAAGAGTCCTCTTAAATTAATCCCTTGGGGAGACTGAACGCCTTCGCTATATACAGGCACAAAAAGTGTTGCAAAGTCAGCTTTGAATATATATATATGGCCGACTTTGATAACTTGGTAAGTCCTAATGACTAATTTAAATAGTGATTTTGTAACATGAGTAGCTTATGGTTTAGACTTTATTACCAATAAATATTGATAAATCTTGATAATCTCACCCTCTCATGTATGATAAAGTTATTGCCCTAATAGTTTTATTTGTCAAATTAAAAATCTCATAACTGATATATATTATATATATATATATATATCTTTTATATAAACAATTTATTGTGAATAAATTATCAAGTTATTAAATGGGCACATAGTCGTCTTGATTGATCAGAGCAAGCTCACTGGAAGGCTTTACTTGAGAACCTTATAACTTGCTGCAACTAGGGTTTGGATCTTGGCAGCAGCAGCAAAGGATTTCATGTGCTCATGGGCGGCACGTCAATGGCACCCATGTCTTTCTAGGTGTTCTCCCACCGCTCAAAATGCATGTATCCAACCTGGCCTCCAGCTGCTATAAAATTGGGCATAGTCTCAGTGTACGTGTTTTGTGCTTAGAGAAATACTAGTTATTCGGACGCTTGAGTAACCAAGCTGAGTTAGATCGATCGATCCACATCTGCTAACTAATCGTGCATCCGAATAACTAGCATTACTTGTGCTTATCTAGTTAGCTAACTTGTAACGGGACGTCTACTCTACCACGGGATCCACAAAGGATATGTACGTAGAGTAAGAGGAGCCTGCAGGTAAATACAATATGGAACCTATCAGACCGCCGTAATCAGGATGTGCTTGTGGCCTGTTGCATGTTTTCCTTAGTAGATAGCAGCGTTTTTAGATTTCAGTTAGTAAGCTTAAGTAGTCTTTCCTCTGTTTAAAATTTCTTTTATTATTGTGGACCATAGTTGGTTGCGTTATGGTGTTTGATATTTTACTGTTCTCAAGTGATTTGACACAATAATGGTTCATCTTTTCTTTTTAAAAATTTTTATGATTAAATTTTAAATCTTATTTGAATTGAATCAATCGAATTGGTGCCGCATATTATAATTTGTAAACCCCCCACATGATCCTAGTTCAATTTGATTCAGATCAACCATGTTATAGAGCAGCTTTGGGTTGTGTGTGTGTGTTCTCAAGTGATTTGACATAATAATGGTTCATCTTTTCTTTTTAAAATTTAAATCTTATTTGAATTGAATCAGATCGAATCCAATTGGTGCCGCATATTATAATTTGTAAACCCCCCACGTGAGACTAGTTCAATTCGATTCAGATCAACCATGTTATAGAGCAAACGAGCCGATAGACATACATATATGAGAAATGCTCCTGCACCGTGATGCGTTGCAGCAACCATGACATGGATTTTGTCTTTTAATGGACAAGTGCCAGATGACTACCACCAAGTCCACCACTCTACTGAGTGTTCATTGCTCTCAAGCGAAATTATTGCGCGCAACTCAGGCGCATTCAATGTGTGTCCAGACATTTACGTGGATACTCTCTAAACATTAAAGATTATGAGTAATGTTAAGTTCTCGATTAGCAGTACATGGAGGGGTCGTGTCGCTCCGCACAATGATATGTGGAGAGACACGTCTCCCAGTGTATTATATATATATATATATATTTGTATTAACAATGTACACAAATATCTATGTAGTATACATAAATATTTATGTAGTGCACATAAATAGCACACATAAATATTTATGTACATTACATAAATATTTGTGTACACTATTAGTATAAAAAAATATTTAATATACTGGGGGACGTGTCCCTCCACATGTCATCCTGTGGAGGGGCCATCTAGCCGGGAACTTAGCATTTCTCAAAGATTATATATACTATCCAAAAGATGTTCTCTTGAATACGTGGAAACTTTCTAGAGACTACTTATGCTTCTTAGGAGCTATACATGGGTTGCCCAGAACATTATGTATATTTTTTAAAGATTAAAGATGTTTCTTTAAAAAAGTGGATGCTCTTTGAAAATTGTATATATTTTTCAAAAGATACATATATTTTGTCTTAAACTCTGATCATGTATATTCTACATAGACTAAGAATAGTCACTTGAGGATATGGATGCTCTCTGGAGACTGCACATGCTCCCTAGATGATATATATGTTGCATTAGATATGTATTAAATGCGGGTCTAAATTGAGTGTAATAAATACACACGTAGAATCATGATGCCCTTAAAATATAATTATATATTATAATATATTCATAAATATTTGAATATAATGTTATATTTATAAAATTATATTCCGATGTTTATAATTACATTCTAATGAACATTCATCAAAATATAATTATAAGTATTAAAATATAACTATAAACATTATAATATAATCATAACATCATAATACAACTGTAAATATAATCTTACATGCTTGTGATTGAATTTTGATATTTATGATTATATTTTAGTATATATAATTATATATTAATATTTATAAATGTATTTTAAAAATCAATTTTCGTGCAAAAGCTGTTATGAAAAAGGGTCTAAAGATATTTGGCGCGTGCGTATCAGAGATTGCTGGCGCTAGCGTACCAGAGATTGTTGGAGTCTAATCTTTAGAATTAGGAGCATTTTTATATTGTACTTAAGTATAATATAATTAGGTATTAAATCTATGTAGCATTTAATAATTAAATTATTATTTTATCACTTCTTATATAAAAGGTATCACATAATTAAATATCTGATCATATTATACTTAAGTATAAATCTTTCTCTATAGTTAGACTCATTTGGTAGTCTTGTAACATTCAACTGGAACTTTCTCCTCTCTTCCATTTCCGACACCCCTGCACGCTTCCAGAGTACAACAGAAGCCTCTGTTTCTGTCTCTGTGAGAACCAGATAAACGCCAACCCACGAGAAGAAATTCCTAAGCGCTCTGCTGCGGGAAAGCTTGGAACCTTTTGTTCCACCCATCTCTTCTCTCCATGGCAGCCTCCAGTGTCCACATGCGCGCCGCGGGCTCCTCCCCAGCCGTCTCCTTCCAGCACTCCGGCAAGACCTCCGGGACTCCCGCCTTGCGCTCTGTCTTCTTTGGCCCTGCCGTCTGTTGGGCGTCCCTGAGGACGAGGAGCTCCGGCGGCAGACGGAGGGGAGCCCGGCGTAGCGGCGGTGGCCCACTGGTGGTGGTGTGCGAGAAGGTGGTGGGCATCGACCTGGGGACGACCAACTCGGCGGTGGGGGCCATGGAGGGCGGTCGCCCGACGATCGTGACGAACGCGGAGGGGCAGCGGACGACGCCGTCGGTGGTGGCGTACACGAAGAGAGGGGACCGGCTGGTGGGACAGATTGCAAAGCGGCAGGCAGTGGTGAACCCGGAGAACACCTTCTTCTCGGTGAAGCGCTTCGTGGGTAGGAAGATTTCGGAGGTGAGCGAGGAGGCCCGGCAGGTGTCCTACCGCGTCGTCGGCGACGAGAACGGCAACGTCAAGCTCGAGTGCCCCGCCATCGGCAAGCGCTTCGCCCCCGAGGAGATCTCTGCGCAGGTCGGTAGAACACAACATCTACTAATTTCTCTTCTAATTGTTTATTTCTTTGATTATTTATATGTATCATTAAGTTTAAAATTGCTAATCACCTTGTCCTTACTTTGCTTGTGACTATCTTAGACACTCTTTGGTTGTGGTTCTTCTACGTAGATGTCTTGGTTGTGCCTTCGTATTTGTTTTGGTAACAGATGCATAGCCATATAAATTGTTCGGTTACATTTGGAGAGGGTCTTAGGAAGATTGTATTTTGGCAGGGTCTACTTTTGGAAGTGTGTTAAAAACGGAGGATGCTCTGTAGTCTTGCGTTGTTGGAAACATACTTTCTTTAACAGCTGTGAGAAACAGAGGAATCAAACAACTGCTGTTTGTCCAAAGCAGATGGTTGCAAAATTAGATCAACTTTCCCGTGGAAGAACTTTGGAAAAAGAATAAAAGATTCGATAGGCGCTTTTGGTCTGCTTGTAAACTGGGTTTAATTCTATTTCTATGCAGCAATTAGTTCGTTAAATGCTGAGCAATCATGTATCCAGGTTCTAAGGAAGCTTGTCGATGATGCATCCAAGTTTTTGAATGATAAGGTGACCAAGGCAGTGATCACGGTGCCAGCATATTTCAACAATTCACAAAGGACTGCGACAAAAGATGCTGGTCGAATTGCTGGTTTAGAAGTTTTGCGAATCATCAATGAACCTACTGCCGCCTCCTTAGCTTATGGATTTGAGAAGAAACACAATGAGACAATTCTAGTGTTTGATCTTGGAGGGGGCACATTTGATGTTTCAGGTAAAGAAAAACTCCACACCCTGGCCTTCTATTATGTTTCACCATTTGATTAGTTTTCTGTTCCCTTTTGAGAGAAAAATGTAGAGCTTCACAGAAAAAGGCTCACCATAAGGTGCTTGATAAGTTTGTCTATTTCTGAAGGGAGGACTTATTTGATCTTCCAATTTCTTCCTCTCATCGTTTTGGAAGTTTTAAAGACGGTTTTTTTTTATTCCAGTTCTTGAGGTGGGAGATGGTGTCTTCGAGGTCCTTTCGACTTCTGGTGATACGCATTTGGGTGGTGATGATTTTGACAAGGTTTTTTAAGATCCTAACTCTGTTATAGTAATGCATGGTGGCACACAATCAAGTGCACTTTTTTCATCTTTAAATATGTGCTAGGATATGGTTTCTTTACAATCACATGCCCCTTGTGTGTCATCTTTCTAGGGAAATACATCTCTTTAAGTACTGTAGTATTTAAACACTCCAACATGTCTATTTGAAGATGCTACTTTTTCTCTAGATTGTTGTTCTTACATTTCATCTATTTAAAGATGATGTTTCATCTACTTATGAAGTGCTTCACTTGAGCAGCTTTTAAACCTTATGCACAGGGGAAAAGCATCCATGTTGTAGGTTTCAGATATAAGAACGTGCAATTTTGATTTGGAGCAAGCTTCGAATTTGCAACATAGTCCAGATAAGGAATTTATGTATTGTTGCATGAGAATTCAGGATGTCTTTTGCAGCGGTTAATAGATCTTTCATGCAATAAACTTACATAGGAGTAGAGGAAAATTGTTGCAGTAAAAGTCAATTGAACATGGGTGAAAGTTGATGTTGGTATCCCTGAATGCTCTTAGCTTTCTTTTGTTCAAGCAGATTCGCATCTATATATGCATGGATATGCTTTATTGGTGTTGCGTAGGAAGAACTGTGCAATATTGAGTTACTGCAGCATTCAGTAACAGCTGTTTGTATCTGATGCAACAGAGAATTGTTGATTGGCTTGCTTCAAACTTCAAAAGAGATGAGGGCATAGATCTTTTGAAGGATAAACAAGCCTTACAGCGGCTTACTGAAGCAGCAGAAAAAGCAAAGATAGAGTTGTCATCCTTGACACAGACAACTATCAGGTAGTTTCTGCCTCTTCAACTCCTAAAAAAATGTTTGTGCACACTTGGTTTCCTTGTAGGAAAATTTGGGTCAGATGGAGATACTGAGGTAGGTCATTTTGACCCTTTTGTAGCTTGCCATTCGTTACTGCAACTGCAGATGGACCCAAACACATTGAAGTAACACTTGCAAGAGCCAAGTTCGAGGAATTGTGTGGGGACCTTCTTGATAGGTACTACGATTGAAGCCTTGATCTTCCTGTCACCAGACAATTTCACCACACAAAGATGAATCGAGCTTTCAGTGCTTGGCTACTGATGTATTGATTTTACCTTTTAGACTTAAGGATCCAGTGAATAATGCCCTGAAGGATGCCAAGCTTTCATTCAAGGATCTAAATGAAGTTATCCTTGTTGGTGGGTCAACTCGAATTCCTGCTGTCCAGGAGCTAGTGAGGAAGATGACAGGGAAGGAACCTAATGTCACTGTGAATCCTGACGAAGTTGTGGCTCTGGGTGCTGCTGTTCAGGTTTGTGTTTTTGGTCCAGCTAGCTACTCACCTCCATTGAAAGGCATGAATCTGTTCATGTCAGATGATATTGTCCTTTAAGAAGTTGATTGTCCTCTGCTTGCATTGAGACCATCTAGTCATGCAGGTTTCAAGTACTTGAATCATATCATCGATGCCACTACATTCTCCAGATGTCATGGATTTTAGATGGATAGGAATATTTACTTCCATGTTTTAATCTGAAACCTCTTCCAATTGGTTGCTTGCCAGTCTGCCTAACTGATCAGTTCACCTATAATCAGGCCGGAGTCTTAGCTGGTGATGTGAGCGACATTGTTCTCCTGGATGTAACTCCTCTGTCACTGGGCTTGGAGACCCTGGGTGGCGTCATGACAAAGATCATTCCGAGGAACACGACGCTTCCGACGTCTAAGTCCGAGGTCTTCTCTACAGCAGCTGATGGGCAGACCAGTGTTGAGATAAATGTTCTTCAGGGTGAGCGTGAACTTGTGAGGGACAACAAATCGCTGGGCAGCTTCCGTCTTGATGGGATCCCGCCAGCCCCTCGTGGGGTTCCTCAGATTGAAGTGAAATTTGACATTGATGCCAATGGTATCCTCTCGGTGACTGCTGTGGACAAGGGTACTGGGAAAAAGCAGGACATCGTCATTACTGGAGCAAGCACCTTACCAAGCGATGAGGTAAAGTTTCTCCATACCTTCTTTTCATAGTTATAATATTAATAACTTTGTACCACCGAAGTTATTGTTAGCCCCTAGCTTGTGAAAGATACAAGTTGTACTTGCTTCAATCTTAAGATGTTACTGTTTTCTGCCTTCTCATAGATGAGACTGCTCTTTTGCATCTTGATGACCACGTTTCTACGCGCCTTATAGGTGGAAAGAATGGTGAAGGAAGCTGAAAAGTTTGCCAAGGAGGACAAGGAGAGGAGAGATGCCATCGACACAAAGAACCAGGCTGACTCGGTTATATACCAGACAGAGAAGCAGCTGAAGGAGCTGGGTGACAAGGCACCTGCTGCTGTCAAACAGAAGGTGGAGAGCAAGCTCCAAGAGCTGAAGGATGCCGTCGCAGGTGGATCGACTCAGTCCATCAAAGATGCCATGGCAGCACTGAACCAGGAGGTAATGCAGCTGGGGCAGTCACTGTACAGCCAAACTGCAGGAGCTGCTGCGGCCCCCGGTTCGTCGCCGGGGTCGGCTGGCGCTTCGACAGATGGCGGCGAGGTAGTAGATGCTGACTTCACTGATAGCAAGTGAGGGTATATAATCTTATCTTGTAATTTTTCTCCTTCCTGTCTTCCATGGAATGCATACAATAGCTGGCTGGAAATGGCCAACAAAATCCTCTGGGGCTTTCTTTCTTTTTTCTATTCCTTATGTTTGGTGAAACCATAGCTCTTGCTCACAAACGAGACAACAAATGTTTTGTACGGTATTGGTTGGTCAGATTGTTCATCCTGTAAATGATGGTGTTAATGGTCCTAGTGTTTATCTTTTTCTATGCACTGGATGTTCTGTTAAGATCCTGAAGCTTTAAGTGGTGGAAGCTTCAGAAGAACATCCTTTGTGAACTGCAATAGTGGTGGAGGTATTCTGATGAATTTGTTCACTGGAACTGAGAATTTACGCCCATGTTCAGGTTTTCTGATAAGCTTCTTGAATAGAATCTAAAATTTACGCCCTTCTGTCATGGCCTGTTTCATTTGTATTGGGTAACAGAGTGGAGATCTTAACAAGAGAAACCAGAATCTGTGAAGTGGTTCCTCAAGAGGGATCTTTTTATCTTTCTTGCTCAGACAATCATCACAAGATCACAGCTTGTACTTGGATTGTATATATACACGGTTCAGGAGCTGACGTTGGAAACAGTTCAGGTCAATCTTAAGTGAATAAGCTTAAACAAAATGGTGAATTGAGTTTTGGAAAATTAACAACCTTGGTGAAATTCTGAAAACTTTGAGGATTAAGGGTCCGATTGGTTGCTTGTAAAATATATTCAAAAATAAATTTTTTTATAAAATTATTTTTTACAGAAAAATTAAAAATATAATTATTCATTTGATATTCACATAATATTTTTTTAAAAAAAATTGATGTTTATTTTTCAGTAAAATATTTATTTGAAATAATTTTTAAAAAATAAATAAAAATTTAAAAATAAAAATACGTTCCGTATGTCGACCATGTGATTGTTGATTGTTGGACGTCAACTATCGAGTGTAAGTCGTCAGATGTTGAGAGTCGGAAGTGGACCGTCGGTTACTCAACGTTGGGTGTTGCCGTTGGGAGATTGTCGTTGAGCGCTGGGGGTAGGGTTCCCAGCCGACGAACGCCAGACGTTGGACGTCGGGAGTCAGGTTCCCGGCCGCCAGGCGTCGTGCACCAGACGTTGGGAGTCAAGTTCCAGGCCATTAGACGTCGGCCGCCAGACGCTGAGTGCTAGATGTCGGGCTTTGGGAGCCGATCATCGGGCTCTGGGCGTTGGGCGCCCCCCCTGGCTGCCCGTTGTTGAGTGCTCGACTATCGGAGGTCGAATGTCGGTCGCCGAGCACAGGGTTCCCGGACGTCGGAAGTCGGGCGTCGAACGTTGGGTTGCTGGCCGTCAGGTTTCAAGCATCGTACACTAAGAATTAGAGTGGAGAATGTAATTACTCATAAAAATTCTACTTGAAAGAGAAATCTAAAAAAATAATTTACGGAGTTTCATTAAAGATGTTAAATTCCATAATTTTTGATAAAACAATTTATAGATTAACTTTTTGGTGGTATCAAATAGATTATTATATGAATTTTTTTTCAAAAATATTTTCTGATATAAAATTTTACGTTGAAACAAACAAACGGAGCTTAAGTTACTCTTGTCCCTGTACTTGTCTGCAAAGCCTTCTTAAGAAATCTTTTAGTTATGTAATTTTTTTGTGCAACAATTATCTTCCAGTCCCCATAACTTCACCATGTTGTAATGAAACCAAGAAACTGGACTTTTCGCAGGGCTGCCCCTTCTATAAGATGTTTTGGTAATCTTTAGGATTAACTTTTAGTATGTGAAATAAATAGAAAGTCAAGCTTTTTATGTATAAATTTAAATAATGAAGTCACGGAGTCTGAAGGTTAATTATAAAAGTTCATAATAAACAAAAAATAAAAATAAAAATTGATTTTTAACTAAAATCCTTTTTTTAGTTTAAAAAATTGTGTCGTTTCTGAAACGGACCGGAGTGATTTCAGTGCGGGCCAGTCACTTGAAACAACACCACCATTTGGGCCTCGTGGGAGTTGGGCTCAATCTTTTATGTTATGGCCCCGACTTTGGAAGGGCTTTCTCTTACCCATGTCAGGCTCCCAAAGGTGTACACTCCTTGCATCCTATGAGCGTTTGTGAACTTGATCTTGAAGCTTTGAAGTCTACTGATGTCAGCATTGAATTGAAGAATAGATGTTTCTATGTTAATGTCTGGTGGAGCTTCAACAATGAGAATTTTTTTTCAAATTCTTTAGAGCCGACGGATGTAGTATCTATCTCAAATTAACACATATAAATAGAGTTTGCACATATATTTGGGATAAATAGTTTCTACTTACCTCAGTACTTTATAAAGCCTTTCTCCTCAACAATCCTTGTATGTAGTGCTGTTTGCGGCCCTGACGTCTGTAACTAACACTCCTAGAAATTGTTGGGCTTGGTTTGAGATTGGGAATAGAAATTGATGGGAGATTCAGATGATGCAATGCTCTGTAGAGTCGCCTTTTTCATTCAATGATATCATCATCCCACAAACATTTAAAACTGCTCATAATCTTTGGGATTAATGTCATAGATAAGCCCAACTTAATTTGTCTGGTTAATTTGAATAACTTCAGATAGAATAGTGTGAATAAGAAAAATCAGCTGGTCTTTTGCTTTTCCTGTTCCTTTAATGATATCTTCGGATATATAAGTTAATCTACGAGGGATTAATTTTATCACTCAAACAAAATCCATGATCAAACCGGAAATGTTGGATTGTTTTTTTATTATTTTAAACCAACATTCTTTATCAAATTTTCTGTTTAATTGCTAGGATAAATCTCTTTCCGACGCACTGCACTTATCCGATTATAAAAATGCACCATGCAAAACGAGACACGAAATTAACAACGTGGATATCAGCTGGCATATGGGCTTAGCCAATAGGACGTGAAACAGTTCGTTGTAATTAAATAGCTGATTCATAGATCATAACTGATCATAAGAATCCAAGATTCGATACACACTAGCTGCAACAGGTAGGGTTGAATATATATGGTTCGATTAGTTCGAAGGTCAATTTTTAACTCAAACTAAAGTAAATTGATTAAACTTTGGAATCGAATCGAACTAAACTGAGGTCTATATAAATTGAACTGAACCGAACTATATCTATTTGGTTTGGTTCACAGTTTGGATCTTTTAAGTAAAATTAGAAATGATTTTTTTCTTAATAATTAAAATTCATACCCCAACAAGTTTATAAAATAGAAAAATATTACGCTCCTGTTTAGACGAGAGCCATCTCAAATAGAAGGTAGGGTTGTGGGCCCTGTGGGCTTTGTATTTGGGGTGATGAAGCTGGCGAGGCTTCATTGTCCGACGGGAGATACACATATCTCTATGGAATATTAATAACAAATAGATTCAACATAACACTTAAAAAAATTTTATAATAAAAAATGAACATTATCTTCATATAAGTATTTGACAACTAATAAAGAGTACAACATTAAAAAAAAGAAAATCAGACAACTAAAAGCTATCTTTTTTTTATACAAAAGTACAGTATAAAAATCAGTGAGCAAAATAATGTAAATAAAAATCAGTGAGTAGAATAATGAACATAAAAATAAATAAGAAAAAGAGTAAAAGGTTGTGAAATACTGCTATCCATTAACAGAATTAAAACTATAAGTACAAAAATCACTAGAAAATTGTGCAAAAACTGATACAAACAAAAACTATATATAAAAAAATAGTGAGAAAAAATTCACCAAAATCCAATCCCGGTTTACTTCACGGTACGGTTTCTTAAACCGAATCGAATTATTTAAAAATAATCTAATTTAGTTTAGAATCGAATGGAATAGAAATTTTCGATTCACTTCGATTTCTTACTTCAACCTAAGAAATGAACGTATCTAGCAACAAGCACTTTGGATTTAACTTTGATGGGTCCAGACGAATCATACAGAGGTTTATCGAGTTATTGGTTAATATTGACATCCCTACTCTTTTCACGTTTCACAAACCCCTACGCCTAGATCACTACTGCCTGAGACTAATTAACTATGTTATAGGCATTAGCAGGGCACTTTTGGCCTCCCCTTCAGTCGGTGATATGGCACATACTAGGCTGGTGCAGTTTCATCTCATGAAATAATATGTATTAAAAATCCACTGTTCACAACCTGATATTTTTTAGGGGACTTACATTACTCATCCTTTTTTTTGAATGCCCATAGCTGGCAGGCAGGAAATCATGCAAAGGTATGATCTATCTAGAGTCCAACAACACACATTACATGGTGAAATGGACTCATCGCAACAAAATTTCCGAACCAAAGGTATCATTACAAAGCTCGGATGTCTGACTCTGCACTTAGGTATATATTGAGAGAAGTAGCATGCATGCAACTCATGGGGTGGCCCATGATACTCCCCAAGGGACATCATCGCGATCTTAGAAGGATGCTTTAGAAATCTTCTTCTGGAGTACAGCATGATGAGAGAAGCGCTCATCACCTTTCATTGACATGCCCAGCTCATCATCTAGTAATAAAAACTTTAGAACATGTCCGGGTCGAAAAAAAGGGTGTTAGAATTTATTGACCGATCCCATGTGTCCATTCTCCTAGTCCGTTGTGCTAGACATCTTCACCGGTTGTTGTATCTTTCCCAATTCTACTATATATGCAAGAAAATAGTGAAGATAGGCGGATCAAGTATAGTTTTGATTTCAGAATTTTCTAAAGTTGAAAATATATTTATGTTTGGAGTAAATTTAAGGTTTGAGGTGTTTGACCGAGAAATATTAATGATGAAGATATTGAGCATTACTTGTGACGCCCAAATCTTCGTCCTCAAATTATTCTTTGAGATACCTACTCATAGGACCAGACATTGACGGAGTTTTAAGAATTATCTTTCCGAGGTCAGAAGTTGTAATTTCTATAATTTCATTTTTATCTTATTTTTCCCCCTCTTTGTGTTAGTCTTCATACTGCCTATATATACTACCCGGTTTGTACTTAGCTAGAGCCTCTTGTTTTCAGCTTCATGTTATTTATTAAATGGGCACTATCTCGCCCATTTTATGGGTGGGGGTGTGGGGGAGGAACTAGTATGCAGCTCTTAATTCATATCTTGAAGACACGTGTGACTATTCTGCATGCAGCAACTTCAGTGTATCCCATAAAAAGAACCAATATTCTGCAAAGATTTAATTTCTCAATACCCATAAAAAAAAACCTTAGCAAACAACCAGGCTTAGGGAAAAAAAGTCTCTAGGAATTGTGAAACAGCTAATAACTTGCTTCTCATGAACGTAAATAATTATCATATAAAAATGCCATTAATGTGGAAACATGACACCTTATAAAGTAATAAGAGGCATACATCTTATGCACTCCTAAGTTCTTTATTACAAACAGGGCATTTTTTTGAATTTTTTTTTATAAAAAGCAACATACATAAATACAAACAGGGCACAAGAGAATTATTCGCCACGTATAAATGCTTATTTCCTTAAATTTGGCTCAACCCCAGCCATCCGCGTGCGAGAAGGGATACTTTGAAGTCTACACGTACAGCAACATGCAGTAGCTGTTACCCACCCTTATGATGGTGGGTTCATGAGCATCCTCGATACATCGCACATCCTTGGCCTCGACAGCGGGTCCTGTCCTACGCACGCAGCCGCGACGGTGACGAGCCGGCGCACCTCCGCCGCAAGCTGCAGCCCCGCCGCTGGTGGCAGTGGAAGCCGCTGGTCGAGCAAGCTGTCCATTTCCATCCCTTGGCCGCTCGACGAGGAGGAGGAGATGAGCGAGGGCAGGGAGTAGATGAGCGAGGCCGGGTGTCTCCCCATCAAGACCTCCAGCACCAGAACCCCAAACGCGTAGACGTCGCACTTCTCTGTCACCTTCATCGTGTAGGCAAACTCTGCAGCAGAATCCCAAGAAACAAGAACACTTGGTCGTCGTCATGACTCACGATGGAGACCATTCACATACAACTTGCAAGGACGCAGAAGAATTCACACGGACTTGGCCCAATGATAATTAAGGTACAGTTGCGAATGCACATTACTTAGTCCAAGGTATAAGATGATGACCCTCAGTTATTGCAAGGAACTAACATATATAATTATAACCTCCCCCCAAACTCAGGTGCAGTATTAGCCCGTAGGCCTGGTAAGAGGCCTCCAACCGGCCAGATAGTGCAGTTATTGGTTTGGTAAATCTGATAGTATAACCTTAACCCAGGATAACTGGCTTACCAGAGCAGTTTAGCTAGTTGACCTCTTGAGTTCGACCTGTACTATCTGCTCTTAACCAGGTTAAATCCTCAGACCAACTCAACCAAAAACAATGGGTAAATCCAACTAAGCAATCCCAGGATACCTTACCTGAAGCTTGCTTAACCATTTACCAAACCAGGTCTAAATATGTCAAGCTGCAAAAGTTAATGGCACTAAAGGACACCTTTAAGATAAACAAGTCAACATGGAAAATGTTGAGAGATGCTTCGTAAGGAAACAATACAAATAGAACTTTGTGTGGCCACCCTTTGAAAGGAAAGCAGGCAGGCAGCAAAACTGGCATATCACATGCCCACGAGTCACATCACATCCACGCCATGTACGTCATGTCCCGCATGAACATGGCGTGGCACAGGGTGGCACAGGTGGTGGGCAGCAGCAGATAGCGGACAATGGGGTGAGACGTCAGGTGACACCTCACCCCTTGTTGCCTGTCTGGTATTTCTCATTCTTCTGAAAGAAAACTATCATGATAGGCATCAACATAGCACCACCCTCTTTATGATGTTACATAAATAGTAATAGGACTTTAATCAGTTTATGTTGCTTCAGTTGTAACAGGGACAGCTCATCATGATTTTAGTTGCATCAACCCTCCTTATTCTTGCATGGTCGTCTGAATTTTGAATCATTTTGTATGGTGTTGGCTTTGAGGCAAGGTAATGCCTTTCTGCCCCTATTGTGTGAGGTGCATGTTTCATTGGTTGTGTACAGAGTGTTTTTCTATGCACTGGGTTTCGGCAATTTGGGTTAGGTGTCGTGGCATAAGTGCCTAATTTGGCTTGTGGTCTAGGTTTCTTTTTGTTCAGGACCATTTCTTCCATCAACTTTATAATCCACATATCACAATCTATACAGTCCAAATAAAAGTATAAACACAATGTCCAGTCCATAAAAGCAAATAAGTAAGAGACCAACTACAATTAACTCCACAGGCTAGGCACTAACTATAAGTCTACTCTTCACACTCCTCGTCGAATCTCGCCATCCTCAGCTTCTAAATCTCCAACTCTTCCTAAAATGTTAGCAAGAGTGAGATCTATGTAATAGACTCAGCAAGTAAAAAAGAATCCAAATATCCACAATCTACATTATAGTAAGCTTTAAAACAATATGGTAACTCATATCATAAAACACTCACATGCTATCATATAGGTAAAACTCATGTTATATGGTTGGCATATGATTAGAAGCATGTTTTAACGTAGTTTTATGGGTTTCCAACATGTCATGATCTTTTCTTGTATTTCTGCACGTTTATAGCATCTCTTGCATGTGAGAAAAGCAGGTTGTCCCAGCAAGGTTCGCCGCATCGCCGATTCACCCCGAATCAGTTTTTTTGCGATTCGGGAGAATCACGCCGATTCGCATGGGAATCGATGGGAATCAGTCCGATTCGCCCGAATCAGACCGATTTGATCCGATCCATCAAACCATGATCCCTAGGGCCTCCAGACGGGGTTGCCACCGGATGTACTTTGTCCCACTGATCCATCTTGAGAGTGGGTGGGGGACGCCCCCTTTCCCATGGCAGGGGGGATGTTCGATCCTCTTGAAGGCATGTCCCACCGAAATTGCAATATATTTTACTCAGGGAGTCAGGGATTATGTCCCTTGGGACCAGTTTGAATCCTTCATCCTGGAGCAAAAAGCAGCTTCAGACCAGCAAAAGGTCCCACGCAAGATCAGCGAGAAGCTTGCCGACCAGAAGCCAAAGTATTCCACTTTCAAAAGAAATATAAAATGACTAAACCCTAAAACCATCACACACAATTGGTCGGCCTCTTGAAATTTATGGGAAAAAAGGTAATTTGGCGAAAAAGGAGATCAAATTACAAAATATGGTGTTAATTGTAGTTTTATGAGCAACAAGGGAAGAGACAAAAAGGGTAAACTGTCAAAGACAAAGGCCATTATCTCTGACATTTTGAGAAGGAAGCTAAGCTAATGGGTGAGTAGTCAGTTGCAGCAGGATGGATCCAAAGATACTGTTCCAACATAAAGAATAAAGAAGTGAAAGCATATTGTGCTGTGGCTAATGTAGTGGGGTAAAATATGATATGCTAGGTTCCCTTAGTTTGTTAAAAAGTTTCAGTTTTGCTATCCAGTCATATCTCCCACAATTAACTTGATAGAATGGAGAGTCCACATTCTAAATAGTTGAAGTCCCCTAGGCTTTGGGCCATTCCAAAATTGGACCTGAAAAAAGAGACCAAGTCATACATATCTTCACCCCAATTCTATGGAAAAGCAGGCAATATGTTCATTTTGAGGCAGGTGGAGGATTTTGGAAGAGGACAACCTTTCACCCTTATGCCTCCACCTTTCTCCTCTCTCCACCCCAGCCCTGTTGTTCCTCCTGCCTCAAATGGTGAGAGAGGCTTCCCTCCTAAAACCTCAGCAGGGTGACAGACAATGCCCCTCTCCCCTCAACAAGTACTCCCTCTCCATCTCTTTACTCTGCCACTGTTATATGCTATTCAACCATCCTTCAACATGTACAACAGATGGCATCAAGCCACATTGAAGAATTATCAGCAGGCAGCATCTGACGATGAGAAATATTTCCAAACAGGACTTAGGTTCCAAAATAATGATGAGAAACCTTCCTCTTCACTCTTGACACACTTCCAAAATCTGTTTTCTTCGCCGAACAGTGCCTTAGTCTGGCTTACTTTGGTGGTGAGTCTGGGACCCATTCTATAAGAAACACAAACCACCGGTTTCCAGAAAGCCTCCTCCATTATGCCGTATAAGTAATCACATAACAAAAATGCATGCTCTAAAGTTTGCGTTTATAATATGAGAATCAAACATATCTTTATAAACATTTTAGATATTCATGAAAATCAGGTGCGCGTGTTTGTCAAATATTACAAGGACACACAAAGTATGCCGCAAATTAACAATAAAGAATATATGCATGAAAAGTCATGTATTACTTGGGAGATGGAGAAGGTTGTGATGCGCTAGTTAAAGAAGTGAAGCATTTAACTAGGATATATATATATACGTACCTGGGGCAATGTACCCATATGTTCCTGCAAGCTCCGTCCAATATGATGAATCGGGCTTCAAAAGCCTGGCAGTGCCAAAATCAGAGATGCAGACTCTGAAATCCTTATCCAGCAGGATGTTGTTGCTTGATAGGTCTCGGTGCACCACGGGAGCCATGCAGTCATGGTGCATGTAAGACAGTGCATGAGCCACATCCTTCACAGTCGATATCCTCCTGTCCCAGGTGAACTCGATGGACATATCCTCGTCCCTAAGGATGGACGCCAAACTCCCTCTTTCCATGTACTCGTACACGAGAAACATGCACTGGGAGCTAGAACAGAACCCATAAAGCTTCACAATGTTGCGATGTCGGACCTCCGACAATGCCCGTATCTCATTCCTGAAGCATTCTTCATCTGCGGCGGCTTCACTTTCCAGCAGGTGGAGCTTCTTCACGGCCACCACCTGGCCGATTGCGAGCTCTGCTCTGTAGACGCTGCCATATGATCCTCTGCCAATGCAATATTCTTCATGGAAGTTGTCGGTAGCTTCGACGATCTCTTCGTACGCAAGCTTCCCATCGAAATTCCATATTGAAAACACATCAGTTGGTACATTTTCATGTTTCTCAGTACGTGACGTCCTCCTGGCTCTCACCCAAGTGAACGCCAAGACGGAAGTTATCAGCACAAGGACAACCAAGAGTGGGGAGACGATGAATATTACTACAGTACTATTTGCCTTACGCGTGACCTTGGAAGGGGGATCATTATTGCAGGAGGGCAGACCTTTCACATGACCACACAACCCTTTATTCCGGACGAACCATGATGCCGGGGCATCCCTGAAGGGAGAAGTATCGGGAAGGGGCCCATCCAAATTGTTGTACGACAAGTCAACTGACAACAGACTGGGCATGCTTCCCAGGAAAGACACTGAACCAGAGAGGTTGTTGTGTGAGAGATTCAGGCCACCAACATCATTAGACTCCCAAGCTGGGATGGTATCTGACCTGAAAGGAAATTGTGACTGAGGTCTAGAGAAACTTGTAAGTTCGCTAGACTTCCCAACCGAGGTGGTATGCTTCCATTCAAGGCGTTGTTGCTGAGGCTGAGATAACTCATCTTGGTGCATCCACCAAGCTCATCAGGAATGTACCCACTAAAGTTGTTGGATGACAGATCAAGGATCTCTAGCTTGGATAGCCTCACAAGTTCCGACGGTATCCGGCCATAGAGTCTGTTACCCCTCAATGTTAAGTTGAACAAGGAAGGCAACCTGGTGAGTTCCACGGGTATCTCCCCAACGAGCTGGTTGAAAGAGAGGTCGAGCTTCTCCAGTTTAGACAACCGCCCAAGCTCGATAGGTATCCTCCCGGAGATCCTGTTCCCAGATAAATCTAGCCATGTCATGTTCTGGCATCCACCTAATGCCGGTGGGAGCTCTCCATACAATTGGTTGTTACGCAACAACATTTTAGTGATGTTCGGGAATGTGCCATTAAGCTCTCTGTATATGTCCCCTTTGAGTTGGTTCGAGTTAAGGGAGAGTTTAACTAAGCTGGTACAATTTTTTAGGCTCCTTGGTATGGGCCCTTGGAAATGGTTCATGGAGGCAGTGAAGAAAGTAAGCATCCCACCTATGCATACGTCCGGTGGTAAAGGACCAACTAGCTCGTTCTGATCCAAAATCGCCTCCCCCAAGTTTGTGAGGTTTGCAAAATCTTGTGGTAATGAGCCCGAGAGTTGATTC
The DNA here is from genome assembly GCA_014218235.1 of Colocasia esculenta. Classification (NCBI taxonomy): domain Eukaryota; kingdom Viridiplantae; phylum Streptophyta; class Magnoliopsida; order Alismatales; family Araceae; genus Colocasia; species Colocasia esculenta. The sequence continues at coordinate 110,234,187 of CM024759.1, read as the reverse complement.
TCGAACAAATTGAGTCTCTGTAGCTTGCTCAATTTGGTAATGGATGGTGGAACAGGGCCAGATATCTGGTTCTGATACAGACACAGGTTGGTAAGCTCGGATAAGTTTCCAATAGTGGAGGGGATTGGACCTGTCAACTGGTTACCACACAGTTGCAGATGAACCAATTTCCCAAGGTTACCTAGTTCCCGGGGGATGGGACCTGTGATGGCATTTGAATAGAGATATAAGAAGCTCAATGTCGTCAAATTGCCCAGTGATGGTGGGAGGGGACCTGTGAGGTTGTTGTTGCTAAAGTCCAAATCATATGCACTAGCCAAACCCCCAATCGTATGTGGAAGTGGTCCAGAGATATGGTTGTCAAAGAAGTATATGAAGGTGGCCTTGGTGAGGTTTCCAATAGCATCAGGGAGTGCGCCCGTTAGAAGGTTTGACTGTACTTGAATGTTTACGAGGTTCGCCAGCTTGCCCATCTCCAGAGGGATCCTCCCGGTGATATGATTGTTATAGGCCAAGAAGACCTGGAGGCTAGTCAAGTTGCCCAGAGAAGAAGGGAGGGGACCAGACAACGTATTACGGGCGAAGCTCGCTACCTCTAGACTTGAGAGACTGCCGAGTGAGGTAGGTACGACACCGGTCAAGTTGTTCGCACTGAAATCTAATGTAACCAAGCTAGGGGAATATCCTACTTCAGCAGGAATTTGACCAGCTATCTGGTGTGTACTGGATGGTGAAGGTGACGAGCCGTGTCCAATTGGTGAAGAACTGGGGATGGAGTTCACCAGTTAACTGAAAGTTCAGAGAAAGGTCAAGCTCCACCAACTGAGAAAGGTTGGCCAATGATAGAGGTAGGTCCTCAGATAGCTGATTATTTGAAAGGTCGAGGACCTTTAGCTTGGTTAGGCTGCCGATGGAAGCAGGGATGGGGCCAGTGAGATTGTTCTTTTGCAAACTCAGGTGGCGAAGGGCTCCGAGATGTCCCATCTCCTGGGGTATTCCACCTGTTATCTGGTTCTCGCCGAGGTCAAGGAGGTGTAGTCTCTTTAGATAGGCAACCTCGGAAGGGACCTTTCCAGTGATGTTGTTGTGCCTGAGCCGAAGTTGGACCAGTGATGACCAGTTGCCGAAGAAGCCCGGGGACAGCTCCCCCGTTATGTGATTAAAAGAGAGGTCCAACTCGGCCAGGCGAGAGAGGTTGGCCAGAGAGGGTGGGAGCTCACCTGAGAGCTGGTTGAGTGACAAATCGAGAGAGGCGAGTTTGGAGAGGGTGCCGATGCTGGGGGGGATGGCTCCGTATAAGACGTTGCCGCGGAGGTTGAGGTGCATAAGCCATGGCAGGGCGGCGAAGTCGAGGGCTTCGAGAGTCCCCACGAGCCCGGCCCCGTCGTCGGAGCGGCTTTTGCTATGAGAGTGAAGCCTTATAGCGGTCACCACCACCGACCTGCGTCCGCCGGCGCCTTGGCCTCCCCACTGGTTGCAGGTGACCCCGTACCAGGTGCTACAGGGAGCCGCAGGGTGGGTGGCGTTGGAGGACAACGTCCAGGAGTCAAGGAGGGGGCCGTGCCGCCGGAGACTGGATCTCCACGCCAGCAGAGCACTCCACTCCGGCGAGGGTGGGGCCTTGGCGAGGACAAGGTGGTACTGGAGGTTGGAGGAGAGGAGTAAGGCCAGGGGCAAGAGGAGAAGCACGTAGTGAGGGCTGTGGCGCGAGGGGCGTATGGGTTGTGGGAACGGCGCCATGGATCACACGGTCGCTTCACTTCCTCAAGTGGGGAATACGGTGATAAGGGGTTGGGAGTGATGCATTTAAAGACCATCATTGGCTGCGGGGCTCCACCTGGGACGTGCGCGGGGCGGCAAACAGCTCGGACCTCACTCCGGTATATTTTAGAGACAACAAAGAATCCGCCGCACACGCTAAGGGCGCTGGGCGCACCCGGCATATTGACGGATGTCACGAGCAGAACAGTATTGCGATCAAGTGGCCCTGATGAACAGAATTTGTCCTTTTGATTTTGGAGAAGACTCGGGACGACCACCTGATCGAAGCTGCCGAGAATTTATTGGGAGATGGAAGCATGCAATAACTTTGCATCTGGTGAGCTATATAGCTATGCTCTAAGTTAAAACTACATACTTTTTGTGTTTATTAAAGAGATTGTTGCTGGAAAAATAAGCAAGGATCGTCGCCGGAGCCGAGCTGAGTGGGCCCCGAGGGATTGACGGCGTCGCCTAGTCGTCGGTGAAGATAGTCCGACCTGCAAAGACCCACCGAGACCCCTCGGTGGTCGGGCACTTCGACGATCAAGTCAGTGAGGGTTGTAAAGAGAGAATAGAGAGAGTTTTGTGCTATGAATAGCGTACCTTTCTTCTGCGGGTACCCGTGTTTTTTATAAGGGCTTGGTCCTTAGGATAGAAAGGGGTGGATGGGACGAGCCTCCGCGAGGCAAGGGCTCCGTTTAGGGGACCCTCGCCAGCTGGGCATGGAGAGTCTCGCCTTGACAGTCGCATGCCTAAAGCGGATATGGGCCAGCTGGGGGGTCGTGATTTACGGGACTCGTCTGTTCCTTGGGCAAGTGTGACCTGGCGCCAGCCAGGCGCGCCCGGATGTAGTGCTATACTAAAATGGTTCTTGCAGTGATTGGTTTGCCTTCGACGACGGCGTCCGACGACCTTACTGTCGGTTCGTCGGCGTGGCTGATTATTGGTCGTCTGATACGTCGGTTGATAACGATCGGTATCACTAGCCCCTGGGTTCTCTTCGAGACGAGTTCTCGGCTCGGAGAGGAGCCATTTATTGCCCGCAGGAATTCGTACGGGTGTACGCCGCCGCCTCGTATTCCGCACGCCTGAACCGGGGGCGTTCTGCAGGTACTTTACTCTGAACCCTGCGCCATGATGACGCCGCTCGGTTTCGGGGCGCACGCTGTGGATCCGGGTGAACGTTTTTCCGGCTGTCGGGCTTTCGACACGTGGCGGAATCCTGGGAGTGCAGGATTTTTGGGTCGTTCGATCGTATTGGCGTCGAGGCTTTATAAATAGCCAGGGTCCGATGCGAAACAGACGTTTCTCCACTTCGCACGCGAGCCTTGCGAATTGCTTGTCCGACGTCTGCCGACAATCGACGATTGTATCCACCGTACGAGGTCACCCGACGATCTTCGCTTGCTTCCTTCCGAGGTAAACGATAAGCCTTTCTTCTCTTCTTCCACCTCTGCTGAGGCTTCCTCTTCGTCGTCATCCCCAAAATCTAGGGACCTCCCTGTCTCGGTCAATACTCCCGACTCTGTTTCTGAAAACCTTGGGGTAGGGTCAGCATCCGTATAAACCCAGGTCTGGGGGCCGTCGATGATTCCTTTGTCCTTGAAACTAGTCCATGGAACCTACGTTCCTAAGAAACCTTCGGCCCATACTTCGGCGCTCGTCATCGAGCGATAATGTGGTCGAAAGCCCGTTGCGAGACCTCTCCCGGTACCTTTAAGTGGTTGCGGAAGCATCCTAGGTTCGTTCTCCCGGCCGACGCCGTCTTGTTTGCTAACAGGGATTTTAGGGCTCACTATGTCATGAACGGGGGGTCTCGGTTTACACCGAGGCGGTCGGGCAGACCTTTGTTTCCCCTTCCACCCCTTTGTCATTTTTTTCTCCTGGAGCTCGGGGTGGCCCCTCTCAATTGGCACCGAATGCCTGGCGCGTAATCGTCGGTCTTCTATCTTTTGTTATTCGGCAGGGGTCCCTCCGACCTCATGCCTTTTCCTTTACCTTTTTTCTATTAAGCCATTCGGGGGATGGTTCTATTTTGCGGCGAGGAATGGTCGGCATATCCTTGGGAAACTGCCTTCCTCGCTCCATGGTTGGAAGAGGAACTTTGTTTTTGTCTATAGTCCCTCGGGTTGGCCGTTCCCGACCATGTGGTCGGCCGTCGACGTCCGGTGCAAAGCTTTTGGATCGCCGAGGCTTACTGCATCCAAGCTCTTCGACCTCAAGAGTCTGAAGGAGGAGGAGCCCACCAACCTGATCGATATCTCCGAGGAATTGTTTCGACTGATCGACGAGGGCACAAAAGGTTGCCAATCTCGTAGTTGTACTCTTCTGCTGTGCCTCGATTTCCCTATCTAACGGACATATGTGCTTGCAGCCATGGCCGACAAGAAAGACTCGTTCCCCCGACGCGAAGGGGGTCGTCCTCGTGAGAAGGCCAAGAGCCGGGCTCAATCAAGGGGGAAGAAGGTGGCTTCTCGTCCCGAGAGAAACGCCAGCGCCAGGCCGAAGCTGCGCCTCCGTCGGCCCCGGCGCTTGATCAGAGAGCTCGGAGCCATCCCGTCGGCTGAGGATACGCCGAAGAAGCATCAGTTCCGGCGTCGTCGTCTACGGCACCTGCGGCCTCGACTCCGTCTCACTCCCTTCAACTTGGACCCGGTTGAGTGGGGCCGACAAGCTCTGCCACCCGAGATCAGCAGAAGAAACGCTTGGCCATCCTGCACGTCGGCTCATGCACGAATATTACCAAGGTATGCTGAGCCAGCGAGCCGCATTGACGCATTCGTGCACCGGGCCGAGGTGAAGAGATTGGCTTGCGACAAGCGCGTCGCTGAGGCTGAGGAGCTTGTCGCCGCCGGAAGTCCGCTGTCTCCGGCTGGAGGAGGAGGCAAAGAAGAAGGAAGGCGACCTCCAGCCGGCCCTTGCGTCCGAGAGGGTGGCGCAAAAAGCGCTGAGGCCGTGAAGAAGGAGCAATACGACGAGCTTGCCGCCCACGAAGAAAGAAAGAAGAATAGCTTCTCGCGGCTCGTTGCTGAGGAAAGAAACAAGGCGGCACAGGAATATTGTGACTCCGACGAGCTCCAGGACGAGATCGCCGACCTCTTCCAGGCGGGATTTGATGACTGCCTCTCAAAGGTGAAAGGGTTGTATCCCGACCTCGACCTGTCGGGTGCGACTCTTACTGGAGCTAGCGAGGGTGGCGATCAGGTTGTCGGAGGCGGAGACGAAGAGTTCGTCACCGTGGTGGACGAGGCCATGGAGACGGCCATCGATCGCTCCTTGATCAGGCAGCTGATGCCGTATTGAACGAGGCGTAGCTGCCCTTGTCAATGTACTTGTATCCTTCGTTGGTGAGAATATTTTCTCGAACACTGTGGAAATGAAAAATTTATTAATATTAAAATCTTTTAAAAGTCTATTTTATCATGTTTTCTCATATTCTCATGGATGCGTATTGCTAATCCAAATCCCGTCGAATAATGACGAGAGATGAACGGCAATTTGCATAGCGCAGGCGTGCCAGCCACCACGAAGTGACAACCAATTGTTCTGCCTCCGATAGTCGAAGGACTTTGGGGTCTGTTATGCGCGCCGTTTGACTTCGTCAAACGATTGTGAAGATCGGGTCAGGACCAAGATCCCGCCGTTGCCTGATCGCAACGCGTTAATACATCTCTCTCAAAGAGAGAAAACCCTTGATTAATCGCCAGATTAGAAAGTCTCATGGCCTTAAAGCAAGCGGAAAACATCTGATAAAGGATACGCGTCAAGATATAAATTTAATTGTGCCTAATGCAGGAAAACCAAAATATAGCACTCGACACACATTTTTTGAGTTATTTCAGATTATTAACAGATGTTGAATTGATTCCAACATTATTTGATTTTGATTTATTTTCTTTTGGTCTTTTGCATTTTTATCATCTTTGATCTTTTATTAGGTTTGTCTTTATTTATTGACTTTTGGTTGATTTAATTCTGGTATTTGATTTGATGTGGGGCTTTCATTTGATTTCAAGCATCCCTTCATCTATTTCTTTGGGATTTATTTGGGTTTGCAATTTATTTAAACTTTTACTCCGGATTTAAACTGCTTAGTCCGGGATTGTTTGATTTGATTTCTTTTGTTTAGGACTGTATATTTTTTTGTCTGATTTCTTTTGACCTTGGATTTATTTTTAGAATCTTTTTGGTGTGTCTCTTTATTGTTTTAGATTATTAGATTTGATTACAGGTTATCATGTTATGTTTGTTTGTTTTTTTTTAAACTTAATTGTAGCATTTAAATTTATTCAAATGGTTTGATTCACCATCCTTTTAATAATCGTCACAGTTTGTTGGTTTTTTTTTATCGACTTATTAATGGGGAAAGGAACCCAGGGAATAGGGTGTGCGTATGTGTGTGTTGGTGTATGCAAAGTTTTTTTTTTTAAAGTGGATTTGATAGCCGCCGAATCAGGGAGGTGGTGGGTCGGCTGGGGGGATTTTGAAGATTTTTTGTTAAGAGGGGGTCGGCTGAGATGTGAGTGGGTAGAAGGTGTGGTTCCCTTTTTATGATTTTTGGGTTGTGGGTT